>JAOZJS010000387.1:0-38372 GCA_025882695.1 Amerodectes protonotaria | reverse complement strand
TCGGCCTAGGCTGCATAAAATGAAACGACACATTTGGTAGTGATGATGACGATGATAGTGGAGGCACTGATGAAGATGATGATGGTACTGATGATGATGATGCCATAGTTGGGTGATGAACTTCTTCACTTTTCTTCTCTAATTCTTCAATTCTTGCTTTACTTCGGGTAGTCATATTACACCAATTCTTCTGACACCATGTTATAACGTGGACGAGACGGGCAAATGAATAAAAGAGGATTCTTTAATTGAACACGACCACACCACACAATAACACCAAAGAAATTAAAGGAAGTTAAAGGATTACACATACAACTATACCACATAGGCATCATATGAAGCATCATACATAATGAGAAATAAGCAAAGCGCTTATATAGGCTCCGCACGATAGATGGGGTGGGACAGAGGCGCCACCATTATTACAGTTCAAATTAAAATAAATTTTCAAAAAAAAAATTTGAACAATTTATATCATAAATGCAACAAGTAGGCCCCCGGATCTGCAATAGAGCTGCATCGATTTTGGCATAGTCGTCCCTCACTATCGATTGTCGAATTTTAAATCGAATCTTTGGGCAAATTCGAAGGTTAATCTCATTTTCCGACCGAAATGGACGGTTTCATCATCTATTGTGATAATTGTTTTCAGTCAGCTTTGTTCACCAACGGGCTGGTGGAATATTATCTAACAACTTGTGGTAAAATGTTCTGCCAAAATTGCATTCAAACACGTGTCGATTGTAGAGAATGTGGTCAAAATTGTTCCAAAAAACTGATTTCAAATAATATGGACTATGAATTCAAGATGTTTTTGATAGATGTTGAGAAACTCGAGCAAAGACTCCAATTGGTTCATGCGTTTCAGATGAAACGACATCAAACGTTGATCCAGCACCTGTTGAAACAAACCATCCATAAGGAGAAGATTGTTGAGGAAGTGACAAACCGGAAGGAAGTGGTGGAAGATGAAATCAAACAACTAGATGAAGAGATCAAGCGTTTATCATTGATTGCATCAAGAAACCGATCCAAATCTCTGGGCAGAGAAACTTGCCATACTGGAGAAATTCCCTTCATGTCGAAAATGTTGAAAGCTGTTGAAAATGAAGCTGAAAACCAAAATGAAAATTCCGAGAATAATTTCACTTTCATGTCTGATGGTTTGAATGAACCATCGCTAATGTTCAAATTGAACAAGAATAACCTCAATCTCAACAATTCAATTGGATCAGTATTGAGCAATATCAGCCAGCTCAGCTACCACAATCGTTCTGGAAGAGGCTCAATCATCGGTAAAGCATATCCTATGCGGCAGAAATCAATGCAATCGGAAAGAAACAATTTGATTGATTTTCAGGCTTCAACTTCGGCTCAACAACAGCAGCCACAGCAACAATTTACCGAAGCTTCGTTGTTCTTGCATGCCGATGCAAGATTCAATTTCCAGAATTAGATCTTACTTTATTTAGGCTAATCAATAATAACAAGAATTATGATTCTTTAGTAAAATTAAATTGTTATAAAAATAAACGCTCAATTCAAATGAATTAATTTGATTCAATTCAATATTCCATGGTGCAAGTTTTAGTTTTCAAATATTCATTCAAAGCTTCGCGACCAAGATCTTTGCCAAAACCGCTTTGTTTGAAGCCACCAAAAGGTGCTGCAACATCGGTCTTATTATAACAATTGATGAAACATGTACCAGAGCAGATTTTCTCGCTGAAAAACATCGCTTTGGACAGATCTTTGGTGAACACTCCCGATGCCAGGGCATATTCCGAATCATTGGCCCGTCGGATAACTTGCTCAACATCATCAAGTGATTGTGTATCATCAAACGACAATATGATCATGATGGGCCCAAACGATTCTTCTTTGGCAATGTACATATCATCGGTAACATTGGTGAATATGGTTGGTTCAAGGTAAAGTCCAGGCCTTGGAACTTGTTTACCACCGTACACCAGGGTGGCACCTTCTTTGATACCAATTTGGCAATATTCCAATAATTTCTCCAAATGGGCCCGATGATTTTGTGGGCCATGATCAGTGGATCGATCCAGTGGTGGACCGATTTTCATTTTTTTCACCTCTTCCACCACCCTCCGTACGAATTCATCATGTATGGATCGTTCCACGAACAAACGTCCGGCAGCGATACAATTCTCACCTTTGTTGAAGAAAACCGACGACAATGCATGTCGTACGGCACGATCCATATCACAATCTCTGAATATGACCAATGGTGATTTGCCTCCCAATTCCAGTGAGCATTTTTTCAAATTAGACAAGGCACATTCTTTCATGATAATTTTGCCCACTTCGGTTGATCCAGTGAAACCAACCTTACGGATCAACGGATGTCGGATGATTGCATTACCGACTACAGAACCTTTTCCGGTCACTATATTGATAACACCAGGCGGGAATCCAGCGTAAACAGATAATTCGGCCAATTTTAACGCGGTCAACGGTGTAACTTCGGCCGGTTTCAACACCACAGTGTTGCCAGCAGCCAAACAAGCGGCCGTTTTCCATGCAACCATCATCAATGGATAATTCCATGGTGTAATTATGCCACAAACACCGATCGGCTCTTTACGAGTGAACGTAAAATTGCGATTAGGCCGGGCATTGTTGATCGGAATGGTTTCGCCATGGATTTTATCACACCAACCGGCAAAATATCGAAACGTATCGATGGACATGCCAATATGGGTCTTGATGGCCAACGTATAAACGGCTCCCGAGTCAATGCTTTCGATGGTGGCCAATTCTTCTTTATACTTTTCCATCCAGTCAGCCAAACTATACAATAACTTTCCACGATCTCTGGCGTTCATGGTCGACCATGGACCATATTCGAAGGCTTCTTGTGCGCACAACACAGCTCGATCAACATCTTCTACGGTGGCACTGGCAACCTCACAAATCACCGATTCATCATCCGGATTGATCGTTTTGGCACGGCGACTAGGGTCGGAAGGATCGCAAAATTCATTGTTGATAAACAATTGATTAGGGAATCGGATGGTACGCTTATTGACGTTCATTTCGATCGGTTTGAATTCCAACTTTGGCCGATCATCTTCATCACCATGTCTCAGTTTATTGATGACCATGGCCACGAATTCATCGAATTGTGAATTCATATAAACATGTTCGTTCATCAATTTTAATTGTTGACATTGATCCAGTTCGATCACACTTTCCACCAATCTGGTTACATCCATTGATGCGGCACCTAGCTTGAAAAAATTACTGGAATCATCAATATCGGTGTTCAATATTGATTTCCAAATGTTTCGGATATCCTCGATCAGTTGCTTTTCCGATTCGGACAATTCTCCAAGGCTGGACGATTCATCGGTTTGACCGTACTTTGATGCCTGAATCATTTTACCATTGGCCAACGTCAATTTCGACACATTAACACCTTCACCATCTTTTCCCAGGAAAATCATCCCATCCGAATGAAGATATGCTTTGGATTTGCATTCTGAAATACCGGAAACAATGGAACAATTGGAATGTTCTAATCAAAACATCGAACTTAGTTATCATTGAACATACTATCAACAGTGATCTCAGTGTGCTTCACCGGAATCGGTCTGTACCAACGTTTTGAACCATATAGTTTAACTTCTTGTCCATCAATGCTGAGCCAAGCTCCTGGAACAGTATCACAACCACGAATGAAATTATGCAATTCTTTACCGGTAAGTTCATCCGGTTTCAATTCATAAAGTTCTTTCTTGTTCAACATTGGATCATAGGTAGCACCTTCTTCGTTTTGAGGAATTTTCGGTGCTTTACCTTGGTCAATCAAATCCACTGCTTCAAGCATTGAACGGACGCCTTCCGGAAACAAAAACCTGGTATAAATTGAATCAACTGTTTCGTTTGGATCTAGATCGGTGGATTTTTGCAACAGGATCGGCCCGGTATCAAGACCATCGTCGCACCAAAAAATTGTGAAGCCACCTGTTGAATCGATTCGATTTCGATTCAATTCGAGTAAATTGTTAATTTTATTGCAGTATTGTTGTACACAGACCAACCTTTGGTGTCTCCATTGATCAATGTCCAATTGATGGCCGATGCACCACGATGTTTGGGAAGCAATGATGGATGATAGCAGATGGATTCATGTTTCGGATGCGTAATAACTTCCATCGGTATGAATTGTGAACAATAAGCCAAAACGTTTAGGTCAGCGCCGACCGATTTATATGTTTCCAAAACATCCGGAAGTGTCTTGCCTGAACACACAACCCGAACGACAGAAAAAACAAAAATAATAAGAATTTTGATTTTGATTCTCAACCACGGACGGATTCTCGAAACCTTTAAGCCTCCAGCGAGGAAATTTGAACACAGCTACATCATCAGCTTTGGCCGCAATGGCCAATGGATCTTCGCGGCCATTCTTGTCCGGAATGGTGAATACGGCCACAACGGTGTGGCCATTTTCTTTTAACAATTGATATACCGAACTGGCAAACAATGATTGTCCGATCAATGCAAGTTTCATTTTTTCTTCAGTGATTCGAGGATGGTTCGAATGTTCGAATTAGTACGTTGTTCGGAAAGAACTTTTTTTTCAAATGATTTTTTGTACCAATCTTCTGAACTATATTCGATTTGTTCTGCCTTCGAGAACGTTCCCTGATACTACTATCTTCAAAGTCCGAGTACGTGTGATACTTTTTCTTAAATATAACTACATCCTACTACTGGTTCTGAAATCTCTGTGTGAAAAACAACTTCTTTTTCTCGAAGTTATCCACGAAGAAATGAAATGAAATGAATACGAAACGAAAGCTAGCAAAACTGGCATCGTTGACGACGATGTGCGAATATAAAAAATAAGAAGAAGAAGAGGCATCGCATTAAGGAATCTGGAAATGTTGAAAATATTATTTTTGTTGAAACCGAACAGGACGATGTTGATATGGAAAACTAGTTTTGCTCCGTTTTGCTCTGTATCAAACGAAAATTGTTTTTAGAATCAATCTTGGCACTTGGCATTTTTTGGCCCGATTGTCGGACATTTATCATGAATTTGGGTTTTTTTCGGAGAAGCAACAAGTACCCAATTTTCGAGGCTTCGATCCAGCACACGCACACGCACACATACCCGACCGAAAAATTCCAATCATACTCTCCGCGAATGACTTGTGCCAAAAACAAAATCGAAAACAAAAACAACTTGTATCTGTACAGTACACTTCTTAGCCTCGTGAATTCAACAACCTTGATTTGCCATGTTACTGATACGGAGCTTATTTTGTATGTTTTAGCAAAACATACCAGAAACAAAATTATCTTTCCTTCAAGCTTCAAGCTTCAAGCGGCGACAAACAACATCAGAACTGGATTTATAAATTTAGCGACTCGATGAAAATAGGACATGATACGATAAGATTTCCAGTGCATAGGGTCTCGAAAAATCGCAAAATTTTTTTTGGCTAGTTTAATGCGACTTATGTCATTCTTTTGCCAGGACAACGCAATTAAATTTCGATGAAATTTTTTAATTTTCGCGCCTTGTCGGAGTGTGCGCCATCTGTCGGACAAAGAAGAAAATACGCGATGCTGCTGCCATCTAGTGGCGAAATGGTGTATTAAACTTGTAAACAAATCAGATCACTTGTGTCATGATCATTTTTTTGGTCAATTTTTGAACAAATTTTTGCGATAAATTTTATCAAAACTATTGTTTTTTATAATTATTAGAAGATGGCGTTAGAAAAAACGGCGGCCTTCAATTTGAAAAAGTTTATTCACAATGGTATCGAACGGAAGCGAAAGCAAAAATTATTCGTTTTGATCGATGAAATTATAAATTTTCTTCCGTTTAAACATGAAATTATCAATGAGAATAAAAGTCAAAAATTGGAACGAATTATAGCCTATATAAAAGATTTGCGCGACAAAAATGATGCGTTGATGTTCGCCAATCCAGAATCGGTTTTAGGTTTGTTCCTGTGAAAGAATTTGTTTCAAAAAATTATTATCATCCATTTTGATATTAGCTAGGGAAATTCAAAAATTGAGGAAACAAATTGAAAAATTAGAGAAGATAATCGAATCTTATAAGAATATTCTCAAATCAGCAGGCGTTTCACCGGAAAAGGTATTAATGGATCCATCCATACCTGAACAATGGCAAAAAAGACCATTGAAATATTCATTGAAACTGAAAAATAATGAGAATAATAGTAGCTGCGAAAGTGATAGTGATTTAGATTTGGATTTGTATGCCGAACCTCAGAATTCCGGAAAGAGAAAAAACAAGAAGCCGAAACATCAATCGAACGACAACCTTGCACCAATTATGCTTCAATCAAGTTCTGCAGCAAGTTCTTCCCTATATTTGATCACCGGTAATAATATTGCTGTTCCATTGAAATTGTCTTCTATTCCATCAAATCAAAATCAATCGACGTTTCCGATCAATAAACCCAATCAAAGAGCTAAGAATCAAAAAGAAACTACCAAGGTGAATGAATTGAAAACGGTAAATTCCAATGCCCAATCCAAAAAAAGTTCGTCGCTGACCACCACCATTGTTAAGCAGCAACCACAAAGTTCCAACAACGATGATGATGATGATGAAGATATTATTTTCTTGTGTGAAAAAAACCACGAACCCGAAACCAGTTCCGCACCATCACCGTCACCGTCTTCATCCAAAATTGATGTAGCGAATAGTAATGTCCCTTCTGATATCGAAAAAACTGAATCGCAATCCAAGAATAGTAATGAAAAAGATCTCAATAAACCGGAAGCCGAACAACCAATAGAAAAGAACGTTGAGATGACAAGTGAAAAAAATGATCGTCTCGAAACCAGAAACATTGAAGAACCTAAAAGAAAGGAAGAAATCAAAACAGTCAATAGCCATACGGAGAAAGAATCGATGCAATCCTTGGTCGAACCGATCAGTTCGAAGACAACCACTCCTACGACTTCTTCGTATCATACGGCAAATTTGTTGCTACAAACAACTCCTACCCCCGCCGCTGTCAATGACCGAACGAATAAATCCAACAAATTTCCTGATGATAGATCGTTGTCGGCCAAAACGCCCACTTCCACAGAAATTCCAGGTAGTCTGTTCCCTTTTGGTAGGAAACCCATGATAAATAATAACAATTCAGCAACAACCACCGATCCTACCGTTCAGCCACATCCGCCACCACCTTCACAGCAACATCAACCACAGAAAAGAGCTCAATCTCAATCGAATTCTTTGTATCATTCAAACTTTGATATAGACTATAATTCAATCTATCATGGCGACGGTGCTTCCTTGGACAACCAACATCAACCATCACAACACATATCGCAAACATCGAATACTGGGAGTGCATCAACGTTCGGCCATCACCATCCTTCCTATCAATCGGTCGATTCATCTTCGTATTCATCTCAATCTCAAATCTATTCTGGGAATCTTTCACCAACCAATCAAACATCGTCATTCCCTCCGCCATTTCCTCCCATTCAATTCGATTCGAATATCCAAATATTTGGATCATCCAGTCCGCATAAGAGTGCTTCTATGTCAAACATTCAACACAATCATGGCCATGGGCATCAATTCAATAATTTGCTAGATTTTCAATCATCCAATAATAATGCTGGAATGACGGATAATTCAATCCGATACCCGTCTATAAGTTCAACCGTACATCGGGTACAAGCATCTTTATCTTCATCGGCAGCCAAGTCCACAACATCTTCGGCTAACATCAGAAGTACGAAAAAATCGAATGCTAACAATAGTGCCGGCAAAAATCCAAGATCCGGTGGCGGAAGTAGTAGTTCGAACAAGGCTTCCGCCAAAAAATCATCAGAGCAAACATCATCGAGTGCTGGCAATACATCAGCAACAAGCGTTAGTGGATCCAAAAGAAGCGGAAACGAAAATTATTTCATGATACCGGATATAATTTCGACTGCCAATCAACCATCACAATCGAACTATACAACTAATTCTGAAAATTTATTGTATGGCAATCATAATCCGCAGCAAAACAATCGTTATGCGAATTTTTTCACCACAACCTCCGAACAACAACCGGATTCGCCACCAACACAATCATCCAACTCGGAAGAAACAAGAACATCACAAGAGATTAGCAGTTGTTATCCGATTCTGTTTCGGCCACATAATACACTGACCACTGGAGTGGCTGCAACATCGAACGCCAAGAAAACCCCAACGATATCATCGATTACATTGGCTCCAACAACATCGACATATTCACGTGGTTCCAATTATCACCATCAACAACCATCACAGCAATCATCCCAACCGCAGCAACAGACCACTTCACAGCAAAGACAATCACAGCAATTGCATTCTAATAACTATTATCCTTCGGGTAGTACAAACATCAACCACCACCAACATCATCCACATCATGTGCCAAATTTTAATTTGTCCAACATATTTCCCGATATAACATCGACCTCCTCTTCATCAACATCCGCCACGGATCATCCACCGCCACCGCCACCACCAGTATCGTCAATAACCAATGCTGCTGCTTATCCTACTTCCTATATTGTTAGTTCTACATCCGGTTCCGGTTTAGATCATCCATTCGGATCTTCTTCTTCTTTCACTTCAACCGGTGGTGTTACTTCCAATAATTCACTAAGACCTGCTGGTTGTTCATCATTTGTTCAACCTCAAAATGGACAACCAAATGGTTTCCTGACAAAATTTCCACATCACATTTTATCGGGTGGTACCCCGGCAACAAACGGTAGTTCCAGTAGTTCTTCGATTTCATCCATAATCTTACCATCGACCAGTGGTAACATTGGTGTGGATGGTGCAATCAAACCGACACCGGTTGATTCAATGTCTTCAAGTGGTTTGAATCATCTACAAAATCACAATGGTAACAGCCATCATCATCCAAATACGATTAGCTCTTCATCATCATCATCATCGACAATGATGGCCAAAACCTATTATAATCCTAATCATTCTTCGTCGAATCACAATGCAGCCAATTATCCGCAACATTTTTATCCTCCCCCACCACCGCCACCTCCCACTAGTCAAACACATTCAAATTTTAACAATCCTTCCGTTGGCGATCGTCGATTAACATCGTCGCTGTCGTCCACCTCCACTACCGCAACATCGTCGACAACAACTTCTTCGACCACCAATTATCATTTGATGCCGTCGCCATCAACTCCGGATAATCATCATCATCATCACCATCATCCACATCATTCGTTCGGATTTCCGTATTCGATGGAACATCATCATGCTAGTCATGCTCACCATCATCCGCATGGTTCTAGCACAAGGATAGCATCGATCGGTTCGGATACCCATCACAATCATAATGATGTGTACCAAAATCAGACATCATCAATAATCGCATCATCATCATCCACCGCGATTGGATCGACCATAACCAGTAGTACCACCACTGGTGGAGGTGGGTCATCATCATTGGGAACAACATTCGGTAAAAGTTCGATGAACTCGCACGGAAGTAGCAGTAGTAGTGGTGGTAGTAGTGCGACGGCAGCACCGCCGCCGCCACATCACCTATCATTTCCTAATCTGTTCTCCAACCTACCTAGATCGGATCTTTGATTTATAATTGGAACAATTTTTTGTAAAATTTTACTTTGAACAATAAATATTATCCAAAATTGAATATGGAAGCTTTTAAACACATTTGAACACACACACACACACACAGAGAGAGTGCTTCGGTTTGCTTCGTCGGCAAAATTCGATGGTCATCAAAATTTCATTAATCATAAATGGTGACCGATGGTCCCGGATGGTTACCGTCGTCGATGATTTGGTCCAATTTGAGGATTTTTGGCTTCACTTTCTCATACCCGTAGTGTGGGTATTTGTATGTGTGAAGCATGGTAGCGTCGGTTTTTTTAATGTCCGCTTCAAACAAGGGGAATGATTGATGATTTGTTTGCAGTGTGTGCTGCTGCTGCTAAGTTCAGCAGGTCGGCCGGTGTTTTATTTTGGGATTGGTGAAGAGAAAATAAAAAAAGAACAATAAATAAATAAGAAAAATCAAAAAGAATAGACGAAATCCAAGGTTAGCGAAAATGAGAACCGAAATTATTCGATGAAAAAAGTGAACTGGAAATAGAACTGGAAATGATATTTGACCAGAAAATAAAATGTTCGGACCAATGGAAATCTTCAAATCGCGTTGTCTCCTTATTTCCATGTTGAATTTTGTTTTTGATTGATGATCAACAACAACCAAAACAGAAACAATGGTGTGGCCGAGGCCCTAAATCAGGATGTGGATATTTCCGGATCCTCCGTTTTGCGCGAATGCGCGAAGACACGATGTTCGATGCGAGCAAATTTATATTTAAAAAAAAAACAAAAATAAATTAGATGATAATGGAATTATTCATTGTGTGTTGGTTCCCAATTCTGATTAATGTGATTCCGATTTATCGTGGCCAATATCCTGTGCGCGCCTGGCGCTGGATCACGCAATTCAACAATCCACCACCACCAGTATAGCACAGATGAACACAAGATGCTTGACATCTTTAATCTTCATTTTCTCTTATTTGGGCGTGTTGGAAACGTGGGCGTGTTTCGGGCACATCTTGTTTCCAGGTTTCAGAAAATTGGCTTCCACAAAAATGCGACACAGATTGATTATAGAAGGTTTTTTTTCACCAAATACACACACAGGTAAATTTGAGGCTGCAAATTGAGGTCATTACGATTATCAAACATCGACATTTGTTACCTGCTATTGTTGTGCGGTGTTGTTGAAGAGCTGTGCAAGTTGGCCAACGATCGCGCAATCTGTTCCAAGACGGTACACAGGCCAGGGGTTGTCTTCAACAGATGATGGCGGCCCCCTTGGTTGTGTTGACCGAATGAAGTGGAAAAATTTTATTCCACTGTTCAGCTATTGATCATAGTTCAGAGGCGAATTTTATTTCATAATTGGTCCAGGATCCAGGATCCTGTGTGTATCGCTTTGTAATTGGAAGCGAACATACACCTGACGCCTTCTGAGCTACAATCAAAAGGTGACAGCAGAGGATTTATTCAGACGGCCATGTTTCCATTGAAAGATGATGATGATGATCCAAGATGCTGTTTTGAATGTTTGAAGCGGAAGATCCAAAAACCAAACCCTAACCACACACACACACGCACACACACACAGAGAAACACGCCGAAAACATTGAGAATGCAATTCATTTGCGGAGGCGCATGAATTCCATAGATTCAGTCGATCTTAAAGATGGATCGGCGGGCAGTGGTATCAGCTTCCGATATCAAAATATTTTGACGCCCACACACAACTCCCAGATGAATCCCAGAAATGTTGGAAAATCTTCTTTGAATCTTCTTCATCATCTTAAGAATGAAAAAAAAAACTGAATCTAGATGTCCAATAGACAAATGAATGGAACAGAGATGATTCAGACGAACAGCCCAAACCATGGCTCACACACACACACACATCCAAACAACAGAAGTGTCCATCTGCATCTAAATTGGAAATGGAATCATCATCATCATCATCCTGGAACATATTATGTATACACACACACACACATCATCTATATACATATAGCCCAGCCGGAATAGGATCGATCCATACACCACCACTACCCCTCTTACCGTACCACACCGATCGCCGCATCCAAATCGGACAAGCCTAACAATTTCTTTCGTTCGTTCTATATATAAGTGTATATGCTTTCTGAATATATTCCGAATAGATATGAGATGTTAGGGTACCAACACACTTGCACATAGAATCTGTGGAAATTCTGTGAATTGTGGGTGTAGCAGCAGCAGCAGCAGTGAATTGTGAATTTGGATTTTGCCAAAAAAAAAATTTGAAAACTAAACGAAACGAAAACTAAAAACTAACAAGCAGTCCTCTTATGTCTATATTGTCTGCCATGCCATTCATTCATTCAGGTGTTTGCCGGAAGCCGGAAGCTTGGCTCGACGAATCTCGCAGAAGCAGAATGTCGAGGTTGGCATTCTAGATTCGATTTTGATTTTTGAGCGACAATTTCCGACAAATACAAATACTGAAAAATAAATGATTTTTCAAGCCATAATCATCATCATCATCGTTCCAAGATAATGGTACGGGTACGCGGATGGTCGATCAAAAAAAAAATTCATTTTTGCTGTTGTTGGTCGCCATATTTGCCAATAACCACACACACACACCGCATACATATACCCACATAAATGAACGGAGAGAGAGAGGAAGGGCGCACTGGAAAGATATGGAGGCATCCAAGCATCCTAAGCTCTCGCTCTCTCTCTCTTTTATTATTTCGTTCTATTTCTACATCTCGATTCCTATTCCTATTCCTCATTCATTTATGTTCATTCTCTCTTCTTCTTGTTTCATAAGTCTGGTCATAAGTGGACCATTCCAATGTGATATGGTATGGTACGAGGATTGGGATGAGGATATACAAAGTATATTTATTCTTTTTTTATATTCGAATGGTTATTCTTGTGTGTGTGTGTGTGTGTGTGTGTCCGATGAAGAATGGTGAATGTCAGCCACCACTGCCATGGCACATCTCTCTTACATACGGACTCTTAGATCAGAGCTCATTTCTCATTCTCCCGAACATCTCGACTAAAAAAAAATATTACGATGAAAACTAGAAAAAAAATAAGACTAGAGACTAGATAGATAAAAAGATTGGATGTAATTGGATGGACCAACATTCACACAAGCGCACACAGAGACACACCCACAATCAAGAAGAAGCAGCAGCAGCAGAGCAGCCGAGACAAACAGACTGGCAGGAAAAGAACCGAAAATAAAAATGACAGACCCGAAACCCTAAATACACCAGAAGAGAATATGTCACACAGTAGTTGAAACAAACAAGCAAACAAGAAATAAGCAGGAATGAAAGCTTGTTTGAGACCACCAAATTGCATGGCGATACAAATATAGAACCAACACACACACACAAAATAGCAGAGAAGAGAGGACAGGAGATCGACCGACAGACAAACATAAGAAAAAGAGAGAAAGAGACATATACTTATCCCAAATGAAAGGTTGATGTGTTGTTGTTTGATTTCCAAAAATTGTGGCTTTGTTCAAGGGAAGAGAGCGAGAGAATATTCTTGGCGGTTAGGTGGTCGGCACACACACACACGCACATCAAGCACAAAGATGAAACATGCTTGCTGGACCATCATCACGGTCCAACTGGCCAAAAACATCGGGACGGACCGAAATGGATGATGATGATGGTGACCCGAACGCGCACACTGTGTGTGTTTTGTATTCGAAATGTTCGATTCGAATTCGAACGAAAAGAGAGAGCGAGCGAGCGAGAGACGGGCTCTTGGACAAAACACACACGGGACAGACAGACAGACCGAGACACTTTGTCCCGTCCCGTCTTTAGCAGCGCAACACCAACACCAACATGCAAGGTTATTATAATAATGTCTACTGCTGTAATGTGTGCTGGAACATGTGCCACTCATGGGATTGGATCTTCGGGTAATCTCTCTCACTCACTCCGTCTCGTTGACAATCGTCGTCGTCGTCGTCGTTATGTATGCACACACACACATATTGGGACTTAGGGACCCGCCTAAACTCTTAGGGCCGACGTAGAGTTATGTAAGAGCTTGAAGAGCTTGAAGCATAAGAGCTTGGATGTATGCATGCGTGTGTGTGTCCAACGGTCCCAAGAAAACGGTCCCGAAAAATTTGAGCAACCAAGGTCCTGAGAACCGAAAATCGAAATGGGCATTATTATGCAAGTGTGTTTTTTTTTGGAACATTTGGAACAAAAGCATCTTACCTTGACCTTAGCCGGAGAACATAGAGATCTAACGCATCATTTTAGCCCGTCAAAGAAAAATTATAATGGTGGGAAACTTTTTGGCGTTTCACATTTGTTAGTTTTGTGTTGTTGCTGATCTTTTGTTGGCGCACTCTAAAAACGGACGCGGACGTTTCAGGAACAAAAGAAGAGAAGACACAAACCTTAACCTTGAGCTTGGGTGAAGCAACAAGCAGCAAGCAAGCATCGAGCAAGTCTTCAAGGTTGATGGAAAGTTTTTGGTGTTGGTCGTTTTCTCACCGCAAAACGATCCCACCTGTTTTATTTGATGGAAAAATGGTGGTTAATGGATGGCAGGCGGCAATAAACGATTTTGATTCGAATTTTGAATCCGGTTTTAGTTTCAGAAAATTCAAAGATTCCTTGCTTTGGAATTAGAATGGAAGGGCGAATGCTGTTGAACATGCGCACACAGCGCACATGCGACATTTTTTTTGAAAATTTTCGAATTCTAATTCGAATTCGAATGCGTGATAGCGTTCGAATTCATGCATGCGTTCCAAATCGAACAGTTGTAAACTTATTCGATCGGTTCGTTGGAGAAAAATCCGAAATCCGACATTCTCATCAAAAACCTAAGTTATTTTCAGTGATGAAAATGAAAGTATCCGCAATTTCCCTGGTGGTAATGATGTTGGCCGGAGTGATACATCCGCTCCGGATCACGTTGGATGTGAATGAATCTCAATGCTTTTATGAATTGATCGAATTTGTTCCCGGGAAACAAGGTACTTCCAATGGTAGCAGCTCGGCTGTAACATCATACAAGTTGTCGATCATATTCGATGTGATCAGTGGTGGATTTTCCGATGTTGATTTTGATGTGTTGGACAATGAGAACAAAAGTTTCTACCAAGGACGTCAAATGAAGAGCGGCCGATTTATGTTCGCCATCATGCAACCAGGAAGATATAGTTATTGTTTTAGCAATCCTCATGGTTCGGTTTCGCAAGCTACCAAAGAGGTTCAATTTCAAGTGGAAGTTCATCCTAGTTCCACGTTTTCGGAAAATGATCAGCAAAACGGTGATGAAGAATCGGAACTGAAAACTGCTCAAACACTGTATGAACAATTGGCCATGGTGAAATATGAAGCAAAGGTGCATAGATTTGCGATTGATGAAAACCATAAAGTTAGCGAACAAACCAACGATCTGGTGCTAAGCTGGAGTATCTTCGAAACCCTCGTGATAAGCTTGATGGTTGTCGGTCAAATTCTGTATTTGAGAAAATTTTTCGAAGTACGACGTTTGATTTGATTTTAGTAAAAAATTTGAATTTTGTTTGAATTCGGCGCGACCAAGTAAATGTATGCTATTTCCACCTACAGATGGCGTTAGTGTGTAATTTGAAATTTCCTCGTGACATCATCAAATTACCATGCGCTCAATGTGTTTTCGAAAACACATTATTATTGTTGTTAGATATTGGTTTTTGTTTTGGTATAAGATGTCAACCAGAATATTCTTTCTATATAAAAGGTGAGCTTTGTGCAATTTTGTTTCCCATTTTATTCCCACTGTAAATTTGCTCATTCTATTTTTTATTCGAAGCGATGCATTCCCAAAGTTGTTCTACTATGCTCAAAGGTAAATTAACTTTTGAGTGATAATTTATCATGTCTACCTAGCCTTATCCTTGATCTAGAAATTCTTGCCCATCACCGAGAGACCACAAAAACCAGTTTTTTAGAAAAAAAAAATTTAATCCTCTAAAAGCAAGTAATTTATCTTCGGTATTCAATGACAATTATGTTTTGAAGTGATCATTTTAGCTGTGTCACTGCATGTAGCGGGCAACCTTGTGTTTTCGGCTATTGAAATTTTAGTCCAATCTTTGTTATTGAATCGTTTTTTTTTTTTTGATAAATCCAATTGGATTAAGAGTGTGGAAAACCCGATTGTTGCAAATTTGGCAACAATTCGCTAGATTTTTTTCGACTTTTTTTTCTGTTGATAACTTATCAAGCCAAATTTAATTATTTTTTCCTTGTAACAACTTCAATACGTGACTTTGATAGCTTGTTTTTGTTGGATACACTTGGGCTAATCAGGGTTTTTCTCGTTAATTTTCGTTAATCTCAGATTCGATTGATTTGGATAAATTAAATCATTGAATCCAAACGATTATGTCAACACTGTCAACATAGCATAATTATCATCATCTTGTGTGAAGTGATATAAAAAGAAGATCATTTTTTTGTTTCAAGATTATTGTCTCTCGTACGCCGTTGCAATATTTTATTCTGTGTGGTTTTAAATCGAAAATTTTCAATCAATAATAATCATGACTGTGGATATTGATTCTGATCAACAACAACAACAACAACTTCAACCCCAACAGGCACAACCAGAATCATGCAATCAAAATTCTTCCTCTACGCAACCCCAACAACAGCCACATAGGAAAATATCGACAAGTAGCGGAGCTAAGCCGTTTCCTATTCGAGGTATTACTAGTTGATTCACAGTCGATTATTATAATTCCAGATTATTTTTGTGTTTAAGGTGATCGAACAACTACTTACGTAAACATTCCACATGTGATAGCTATGGTCGGTTTGCCTGCCAGAGGCAAAACTTATATCGCCAAAAAACTGACTCGATATATGAATTGGATCGGCATCAAAACTCGTGTATTCAATGTTGGAGAATATAGAAGGCAAGCAACCAAAGCCTACAGGAATCATGATTTTTTCCGTCCGGACAATAAGGATGCCCAAGCCATTCGTAGTCAATGTGCACTGGCGGCCATGAAAGATATGTGTCAATGGTTGGAAGATGGTAATGGAGAATTGGCCGTTTACGATGCAACCAATACCACGTTTGAAAGGCGTGAATGGATCAATGATTTTGTTGTGGAAAAATATGGTTTCAAATTGTTTTTTGTTGAATCCTATTGTAATGATCCAACCATCATCGAAGCCAATGTCAAGGTCGGATTCAAATGTTTTTGTTTTGGGCATTTAACCAATTTTTTTTTATTTTGATTAGGAAGTTAAAATTCATAGTCCTGATTACAAGGATGTTGGCCAAGATGAAGCACTGAAGGATTTTATGGTTCGTATTTCACATTATGAACAAGTTTATGAACCATTGGACGAAGAACGTGAAAAACATTTATCATTCATGCGCATTTTCAATGCTGGCGAACGTGTCCTGGTGCATAGACATGAAGGTCACATTCAATCACGTGTTGTGTATTATCTGATGAACATACACATCACCCCGAGATCAATTTATTTGACCCGGCATGGTGAATCGGTCTATAATCTACTGGGACGGATAGGTGGCGATGCCGAACTATCCGAACGTGGCTGGGATTATTCTCGTGCTTTGGCCAAATATATTCATGAACAGAATATACCACGCCTACGTGTTTGGACATCGCAACTAAAGCGTACCAGTCAAACATCTGAATTGATACAAGCACCACAAGAGCTTTGGAAAGCATTGAATGAAATCGATGCCGGTATCTGTGAGGAGATGACCTACGAGGAGATCCAAAACAAATACCCCGAAGAGTTTGCATTACGTGATCAAGATAAATTCCATTATCGTTATCCAAAAGGCGAGGTAAACTGAGGAAACTGTCTTATACATCTTATTGGATTTTTAATGTTGTTTGATCATACTAAGTCTTATGAAGATTTAGTTGCACGTTTAGAGCCGGTCATCATGGAATTGGAACGACAGGAAAATGTTCTGGTGGTGGCACATCAAGCTGTCATCCGGTGTTTGTTGGCCTATTTTCTGGACAAACCACAAGGTATGGAATTGTACCGTTTTGGTCGTAATGAATAGTATAGTAGAGCTTCTTGTTTTATTTTCGATTGAATAACAACAACGATAGTGTATATTTTTGTTTCTTCAAAATTTTGATCTTTATTTTTTCCGAATCTTGATTGACCCCTTTTGGAACTAATTAATTTTAATTTCAATTAAATCCACTTTATTTTTTCCATTGTTTGACGCTGCTTTGCTTTGCTGTATGTGTTCATGCTTCAATCATTCTATCTCTCTTTCTATTCTGCTTATCTTGTTTCCCAAAATGAAACTCACTTTTCGATCTCTTTTATTTCCAATTTTCCCAAAAATTCCATTTAAAACTTGTGATTGTGAAACATGTAAATTCAATCCGATGTGTATTTATTTCCCTTTCCCCTTTGACCACTTGATCCACTGTTATCTCTCTTCTCTCTCTCACACACATACGGATATCATCACACAACATCCATCGTTCATCATATGTTTGTTCACTTTGTCGAATGACCCGCGTGGCCTTGTGGGCCCCGGTCTTGGTCTCGCTGCACACTATTGTTATGTTTGGATGTTATGTGTCCAGATGAGATGCCTTACATAAATGTGCCATTACATACGATCATCAAATTGACCCCATTGGCATTTGGATGCCAAATGGAGGAGATCATCGTTCCGGTTGCTGCGGTCAAAGATCATGACATTGTTTGAACAAAAATTATGATTGACCTACCTACACACATACACGCACAATTCTTTAATCAAAATTTCCTTATTGTATGTCAATAATTGACTTGTTGTTGTTTGCCTTGTTTATGGAATTTTGTGCTCTGTATCTGTTTGATCTATCCAATTGTCTGAATCTCTCTCTTTCACTATACACAATTCTATTCTGATCACATTCGCCCTTTCTTCACCCTACCTACCTACCCCTACCCCTTCACTTTGACCGCCATTCCTTGAATTCTTAACAATATTGGTGTTATCCGGGCCATCATCGGGAAATATACTGATTTTGCTACTACTGCTACTACTGTTGTTGTTGTTGTTCAAGTTTCTTTGAATAATTATAAAAAGAAATATAATTATTAAATGAAAAAAAAATCGGAAATTTTTTTTCAAAAAAAAAATTGAAGTTCCAATTGTGGCGTGAATCTAATTTTATCAAAATTTTTTTTTTACGAAATTTCGACAAATTTCAGAGGAATTACCATACCTAAAAGTACCGTTGCATTCGATCATCAAATTAACTCCGGTGGCATACGGTTGTGAATTGGAAGAGATTCTGATTTCGGTGCCTGCTGTCAATACTCATCGTGAGAAACCAACGGTAAGAGCCACACACAGCCAAACCAACCAAACAATAATAACATTTCGATGAGTTCCGATCCTTGGTGTCGATTTGTACCGATCGATTCGTGAATAATTATCTTAACATTTGTCTACTTTTTTCTTTCTTTATCGTTTCCTGTTTTGAATAATTCCTCTACTACTACTGCTAATACTATTCTACTATTTCTGCTTCTTCGTTCTTCCTGTGTGTCTTTCTGCGTGTCTGTGTTTTGTCTGTTGTCGTAATGTTGTCGGTCTTGGCGCCATTAGAAAAAAGCTTCGAATCCGGAAGATGATTCTCGATCTAAATCGATGCCAAATCCAACAACACAGCTGCATCATCAACAGCAGCCGCAGCAATGGCAAAATTTGCCAACATTCGAAATTTCTTCGCCAAGACAATCGTTTTCTACATGATACACACCTGATGATCCTTTTTGCTCATAGTTTTGTGTAATTATTTTTTTTGGGGATAGAAGCGCACACATAGTGTTCTCTCTCAATTCATGTTTAGCATCAATGTTTTTTTTACATTAATCTATAAAACTTTCGATTTGTTTGTTTGGACGCCTGGATCGAATTCGAATCTTTGTTCGTCGGACACTCACACTCTCACTCTAACCCTATCTCTCTCCCTTTTTATCCCTATTGGGTTTAAAAAAAAAGAATGTTAAGCCCGGTGCATTTCGTAGGTCATATTCCGTAATGGATCAGCTACCATCATCATCATCATCAAGCCATGGATATGCATCATTATCATATTTCATTTATAATCAAGAATTTTCATTGATACCGGAAAACGACCAAGAAGAGGAAACAACCAACGGTGAACAGGTGGCTGTGATCGATACAATTACCGATAATGATTGGTTGAAATTTCGATCGGACAGAAGCCGTAGCAAAACATTCACATCCGTATCGAATAACATTACGAATAGTAATACTAATCATAATAGAATGAGAAAGATCAGTTTCCCAGACAAGCTTGGAAGATCGATACAAATCAAACAATTACGGAAAAAATTAAGCGTTGAATATTTTGATTTTTGAAAAACCACTATCAAAGCTTTAAACACATGCTTCACGTCAATCTATATTTTTAAGTAGATTGATATTGATATTGATATCATTTTTTTTGCCTGTTGTTGAATAGTTAAACCAAAAAGAGAAAATTAAACAAATTTGGCTCAAAACTAAAATGGGACTATTCTTATTCTTATTCTTTTTTTTGTTATTGTATCGCGCCCGAAAAAAAAACAAATTTCTATAACCCTTGCCTATTTCGATTTCCCTTTTTCTTTCTGTATCTGAATCTTGTTCAAAAATTTCCAATTTGTTTGTTTCCGTTTTTCTGTTTGTTGTTGAAATTGATTCTAATCTTCATGTTATTATTTATATTTATTATTCGAATAGAATTGTCTGCCGACCAGAGAACCCGATGAAGCCCTGTTAACCGTACCGGAACATCTTTGACAAAAAAACCAATAAGCGGATGTTCTGTGCGCGACCCCCCCACTTGCTGGTTTATCCATGTAAGTGGCAATAGTTTTGGCGATATTCACCATTAATAATTAACAGTTGGTCATCGGAATTTATCTAACAATAGTTGATTAATTGATTATTTGGATTATTAATAAATTAATTAAAATTTCTTAAAAAAAACAGCTCATTTTAATTGTTAGATTGTCCATATTTCCTCAGTTTCCTGTATCCAAATCCAAATACTACTTCACAAAGACACCGATAGGTGGCGCTGAGTCGAAATTATTTATTTTTGACCATGTGCTTTTTAAAAATCGAATCTTAAATTGTGTTGTTTTCTTGAAAAACTGTCAACACAAATCTCAAAAACATGTTTACTAATCATCGACAGTATTCCCTTATAAGAATTGATGATTGCAATGGTGTTTTAACCGATGATGAAGATGATGATAATGGTAATGACGAAAAAAACAAAAGCGACTCTAATCAAACCAATCGATCTTCATTTGTGATAAATCCAACTGCATATAAAGATAAACCACAATATAAGCTTCAAATTTTCAAAGATTTCAATTTAAATCCTTGTCCAGAAACAGTCAACGATTCCCCAGAAAAAGATGCAAGAATGTTACGAAATACGACAAAAGGTTGGTTGGAATTGAATAACGACAAGTTTGAAAAAGTTTTCTTCTGTCAGACAAGCAAGGTTTTTCGGTCTATACCAAACATTATTCCCAAAATAATTCTGATCTCTACACCAAACGGCAACATTCCGGTAATTATTGGATCTTCCATTGCATTGTTTCGATGTTTTTTTCAAGTATCTATTCTAGATTCTGAAGAATCCATTAAACCAAAGTGGCAAGCAAATAATCAAAATCCTATTCCAACAACATTGATTGCGAAGCCTCAACCAAAGGATCCGGGAAGTTTGGCAAATAAAATTTCGGAAAAAATGAAAACATCAATTGCGAACAATAGGAATGCTCAACGGGTATCAAAGAAAAACAAACGCGTCCGTTTTAGTGATACAAATGAAGAAACCGTCAAGAGTATTTTAGAACAAAAACGAGCTCTGAGAGAGAAAGTTCTCAGAGAAAAAGAAGCTAATCAAATCAAACAACAATCCAAATCTGATCCCCGTCAATTTGGCAAAGGATTCTCGCCCACATTGTATTCACCAGAAAAAACGGTAATGACAGTTGCCAACCCCGAAACTATACCGAAATTCGGTGATATCAATACCTCAATGTCAACCGGCAAAGATTTATTCATTTTGGCCATATTGTCCATTGATTCTCAGTCATTATCGAATCAAAAATTTGATGAAGAACAATTGTTACTTATCATTCAAAAAATATCCAAAATATTCGATCCGAAATTTCAATTGGATTCAAACATGCGATTGAAGTTTCAAAATTTTCAGCAATACAAAAATGTCATGACCACCATGATCATGTTGGACACTTGGGCACAAATTGGCGAAAGCTTCGAAACAATGAGCAATAACGTCAGCAGTTCGGAAATGTTGATGATGAATCAAACCTATTCGAAGATAGAAGAGAAACATTTTTGGAATCTATGGTGTAAGTGTGCATTCACCAATGAAGATATTCTACAAGATCGACATCAATTTGATAATTGGATCGTACTCATCAAACCCAATGATCCGCCAGCATCTAATCATGCTGTGGTTCTGGGTTTTGTTGATCCACTTGGTGACAATTCTATTAATAATAGTGACAACAGAAATCGTGGTGGTAACCAAGCATCGCAGCTTAAAGACTATCAAATAATACATTATAGGATTAAGATTTCGAAATTTGCCATCCAAGGACAGGGAGCGTTTCCCATTGAATGTGAAAAATTATTAATTAAGCCTATTTTTTACCTGAAACCAACATTACGGTTGATTGAGACCATGGCGTTATTGGAGCAGCGAGCGAATTTCTTCAAATCCATCATCCAGCCCAACTATCAGGATTGTGCATATGAAAATTTGGACAATTTGAATCCGAATTCAAATTCATTCAAATTTCATGAGCCGGAATTGTACAATGCAAATCAACAATTGACGATCAAATCTAGTTTTAACATATCACAGCTTCCATTTTCGACCAACAAATTTCTGCTGGTCCAAGGTCCTCCAGGAACCGGTAAAACACACACCCTGATCGGCATAATCAAGAATCTTTTCGCCAATATCTTCTCGGATAAGACGAAACCTTTGAGGATTTTGATCTGTGCCCCATCAAATGGTGCAATCGATGAAATCGGCCGTCGATTGATTGGTGAACGAACATTTCTGCAACAATATCGTTCAAAATCGTTGAAAATTGTGAGGATTGGACAAAAAGCTCAAGTACATGCAGAGTTGGCCATGTATGAATTGGATCATTTGATCGATTTGAATCTTTCATTAGCAGCTAAACAATCCAGCAATAATGTTCAAAATGATTTGATTTTGAAACGATCAAATGTTCGTGATGATATTATGCGCAATGCCGATATAATATTGAGCACATTGACCAGTTGCCATCAGAATGCAATGGACATGTTCCGTGATGAGACAAGCAAGAATGCAATACGATGTTTGATCGTGGATGAAGCATCTCAATGTATTGAACCAGAATTATTGATGCCTTTGATTTATCATTCAATCACCAAAGTGATATTGATTGGTGACCCATTACAGCTTCCGGCCACAGTAATATCCAAGAAAGCTCAACAATGGAATTTCGGCAGATCGCTGTTTGAGCGATTTTTCGTTTATTTCCAACAAGAAGTGCAAAAAGGAGTTTTGAGACAAACTCCCGTTATATGCCTGAATGAACAGTTTCGTATGCATCGAGAGATCTGTCAGCTACCATCGGAAATGTTTTATCAATATAGGTTGAAAACGCATCCAAATGCAGGGCTACATCCTTATATTAAGATTCATCCATATTTTGTGTTCGATGTGGTGGACACGCATGAATCCAATCATAAAAAACATCAAGTGAGCAAAACCAATGAAACCGAGGTGGAATTTATTTGTAAATTATTTCAACAAATTTTAATGAAAATTGGCTATTCAACCAATCACGTGGAACCACCACCGGCCACGATTGGAATCATAACATTTTATCGTGGTCAAAAACGTGCCATACAAGAACAGTTCCAAATTCGTTTCAGCAAACGATTGTTGAAACATGTTGATGTGAACACTGTGGATGCATTTCAAGGCCAAGAACGAGACATTATCATTCTGTCCTGTGTTCGAGCGTTTGATTCGATCAACGGTAATGGATCAATCGGTTTTCTTCGCAGTCAACAACGGATGAATGTTGCTTTGACACGGGCCAAAAGTTTGCTATGCGTTTGTTTGCATGGCCAATCCTTTGAAAACACACCTCGATGGCAGCATTTGTTGTTTGATGCACAACGTAGGAAACGATTGTTTCACGTTACCTCTAAAATCACCGACTATGAGCTACAGGTAATGACTTTGTAATTGGTGGTCATATTATCAATTTCTTATTTTTTTTCGGAAATTTCGCATCGGAATTCTTTCTTCTTCAGTTACTTCTCATTTGATGAAAATCATCTTGGAACATTACAAAGTGATTCTAATCATAAACAAAAACAAATACCAAAGATTTTTGAATATGATCTGGATTTTTTTCGAATGGAGAGACCAGACCGTGTTGTAATTTTATTTTAAAGTATTGATTTTGATTAAACAAATTTTCTTGAACCGAAAAACCGTCTCATTCTTTTGTTTCTTTTTGTGTTCGAAAACAAGGCGAGATCCGCTGCCAAACTAACAGTAATTTTCTACCTGCAAGTGTACAAAAAAAAAGAGAAAGAAAGAAATAAAGAAAAATTTAGAGAACAAGTTCTTTGGCAGAAGAAGAACGCTTACGCGAAGAGGTATACATGTTTCAGGTTGGCAACTAGGTCAGTGTTTTTCTTTTCTGAAACACAGAAGCAAAGCAAAGTAATGCTGCTGGACTAAATGTGTTCTTCTGTTCTTCTTTCGCATCACAAACGGTGTCCTCGTTTGTTTCATTCATTCTAATGATTCTTGGTAGAAGACATACACACACACACGCAACATCTTGACCATCCTTACCACGCAACATGTTGATCATCAACACGAGCACAATGAAAAGATAATTTTGGAACAAAAACAACGGATTCCGATTGCACCTTCCTGAAAAAATTCGATTTCGATGGTTTTCTCTTCTGTGGAAACGTTTGATGATAATGAAGATTGATGCAATGATATAAATAATTCTCGTTCGATCAATATTATTCGTCTATTCGTTCATTCTGTGATATTTTTGATTTTTTTTTGGTTTAATTCCGTCCGAAACAGCTTCACGATCCCTCACATCCACTGATTCCCCGATGAAATGTCAATTGAGCCACACATGCAAATTTCTTCTGATTCTGTTCGAATTATCCGAACTGATCACCATTGGCTGTTGGGCTCAGAATGATGATCGAAATGATCGTTCCAATTATAAAGGGGCTTATATTGGTAAATTAAATTCGTATGCGCATCAGGTGTCCGGCGAAGTTTATGCAGTGGATGAGCGAACATTTTTCATCAAAGATTTTTTCTACGATGGCCTAGCCACTGGTTGGTGATAATGAATGGATTGATGTTTTATTTGATTTATAATTCTTGTTCTCCTACCCGTAATCCCCTAGACGCTTACTTTTGGGTGGGCGCCACGGTTTTGCCCAGCAATGTTGGTTTCATAGTGCCCGACGAGAAGGGTCGTACGAATAAATTGCGGCAATACATTAATAAAGATATTCGTATCCGTTTGCCGGATGATAAAACCATCCATACCATCCGATGGTTGTCGGTATGGGATATAAGATCGCAGAAAAATTTCGCCGATCTGTTCATTCCGGAAGGCTTTCTTCCGCCATCACCACAAACTATTGCAGAATTATCACAGCTTTCCAACAATGTTCGATCGGATCCGTTGGTGATTGTCGATGCCAAAACCATAAGAATATCCGGATTTCATTATGATGGTAAACGTAAAGAAGCATATTTTTGGGTTGGTAGCGGACCACAGCCAAACTCGGTCGGCGAAAAGATTCCCAACGAACTTGGATAGTAAGTCCCCCGTTTCGCCTTTTGATTCTGGATGATTGCTGAAAGCTTTGTTTTGTTTTGTTTTCGGAATCTAGTTTGGAACCATTAGCTCCGTACAAGGATGACCTGGTCATTCTGGAACTTCCCGGTAACATGACCATTTTCGATATAAACTATATTGCAGTATGGGATCGAGAGCTATCAGAGAATCTTGGTTCGGTGATCATCCCAGGAGAACTGAATGTTCCACCATCATTGACTCAAGTCATCGTAGGGTCAAATAATTTGTTTGGAAATTGTGCTTTTTGATGATATTCTTTTTTTTCGACCGGTAGAAAATCGAATCTCGTTTGCCAAACTGTGAACAACTCCATCAACGTTTGCAGATCAATTGGGAAGTGTTTGGTCCACAAATAACATTCGAATTGATTGGACAATTGAAAAAAGATGAATATATGGCATTCGGTGTATCCGGTTCGGATAATAGTAGTCGAATGCTTGGAGCAGATGTGGCCGTGGTCTACATGGAAACACATTTGGGATTTACCCGTGATTACAACATCAGTGGAGCATATCCGGTAAAGAACGTTTAAAATCAATTTTCCCAATCAATTCTCATCCATTCTCATTCCATCTAGTGTACAAATGTATTGGGATATTATCGAGGTGTTTGTCCGGATGAAAAAGTGGGCGGCGTGGATAATTATCAAGTTAATCTATTCGAACGCCAAGATTCATTGACCCGTATCACATATCGTCGTAACCTGCAAAATGTTGGCGATGAAGGGGATAAAGTTTTGGAGAAAAGCAAACCAACATTTATTGTTTGGTCGATCGGAAAATTGACTAATTCCAAAGAACCTGGTTTCCATCATATCTATCCTAAATATGATCAATCATTAGTGTTCGGAAGAAAATCCGAAAAGAATTGCTTTTATTTTACGGCACCACGATCAGAAATCAACCATGAACAATTACAATCTTCCAATGGCCAACAACCAGCAACAAGTAGCATGCAACAAACTTCATCCATATTGACCAAACCATGGGGTCCATTACGATTGTTGAATCGTACCATGACCACGTTCTATGCACGTCTAGGAGATTCGGGCGGTCTTCGTGGCTATTATGGATCGACTGGTCAAGCCTCACCAAATCTAGTTTGGTACATGAACGGTCTTCTAGCTCCCATCCTATACGTTAAACGTGGTAGAACTTATACATTCCGAATCGAAGGAGGAAACAATCCATCACAACCGGAACTTTACAATCCATTGTATATAACCAATGATCCAAATGGTGGATACACCGAATTGACCGATGCTCAACGTAAACGTTTCCAAGTTTATGCAGGAATCGAATTCGATCGTCGCGGGCGACCAAGTCCAACCTCAGCGGGCAGATTGTGTGCATGGAGAATTCCCAACAACCGATATGATAATGACACTCGGACAGATGTCCATAGTGGCTCCGGTGATGGAGAAGAATATTTCGATAAACGAAGAGCCGATACGAATCGTTTTCAGAATTTCATACAATATCGTAATCGTTTGAATTATTATTGTGATCCAACCACAACGGCACAAATTCTACAATGGACACCGAACTCAAGCGTACCGGACGTGGTTTATTATCAATCATATACACATAAAAACATGGGCAATCGTATCATTGTGGTGGATGATTTCATAACCACATCGTATGCTGGTTTCAGTTTTGGTTCCAGCTCATCCTCTGCTCATCCAACAACGCAATCATCACCAATCATCATTAGCTTTTGGACATTGATAGTCGTTTGTTTTATTATCAGATCATTTTGATTTTGGAAAAATACTCTTTATTTGTAAAAATGAAATCATTCTCAGAATAGTTTGATGGGTTTGATATCGAATTTATTATCCTAATCATTATCCGGTTATGTTCGGTTGCACCTTAAGTTTTAGACGTTTTTGACCACGTATCACCGTGAATTCCAATTCTTGATTTTGTTGGTTATCCGCTTCAAGAATACGATAAACTTCATCAGCCGTTTGTACCGGTTTTCCGTTGATTGCTGTGATTATATCACCAGATTCTAATCCGCTCAAATGAGCCGGTGCACCAAGAACCACGCGATAAATCATCACACCACTTTTGATATCCGTCGGAAAATTAGGATCACGTTCCCGATGCGATTCGATCAAATGTGGCGTTAGAGTGACTATGGTGAAACCAAGATAAACTCGACGATTGGGAACCGGTGCCTGATATTCTTGATTATTCTGGTCATAATATCTGGAATCAATTTCATTACGATTATTCCACCAAAAGCTAGTGCTGTGTTGATGGCGAAGTTGCTTGCATTTTTCTAAAAATTGACCAGCATAATAAGCAGGTATGGCGAATGAAATTCCTTCGCCAACTTTCAGAGTATTGATACCGACAGCTTCACCATTCAAATTCAACAATGGACCACCACTATTGCCAATATTGATTGAAGCATCGGTTTGAATGTATTCAATATTATCACGTATGCCAAGATCACGTCCAGCTCTGGAAATCGAAGATATCACACCAACCGTTACGGTGTTGGATAATGAAAACGGTGATCCAACCGCTATGACCCATTCGCCTGGTCGGGTCTTTTTCGAATCACACAATGGCAGTGGTTCTAAACCTTCAATATCATTCGGTTTCAATCTAACTGTTGCTAAATCCAAACGTTCATCCACAAATTCCACATTTCCTTTGACTGTTCGACCATCATTGAATTGTACCATAACTTGTGGGCAATTAGCAACAACATGAGCATTGGTCAATATGATTCCATCTTGTTTGTCCACCAAAAATCCTGATCCAGATGAAACATTCATGGCCATCGGAAGGTAAGGATGATGTCCTTGAGCTTGAATGAATGCAACCGATGGTGATGCTTGTTCGACGATGTCCGCGCAAAAATTCATGGAAGAATACTTTCCGGCGGAAATCTCGTTCTTCTTCACTTCATTTTTGGGACCATTTAGAATCATATTTCCAGGTTTTGGATCTTCCGACAATAATCTGGTGTTGAATAACCGAGGAAACTTATGTTTCCAATTATCATAGATGTAGAATCCGAATAAAATGGACACGAAAAGAGCACCATGGTAAATGTAGAATCGATTTTCATCATTCGAAGCCCTCGATCTATCCGAAGGTTTCCGGTGACTGGTTTTAAATTTTCTATGATTATTTGGGGCATTCGGTCTTGGAGTATTTTGATGATGAAGGAAATTTTTGGCAAAATAGACTGAACACAAATGATTTGAGGATAATAATTGATAACGATTCTTCAGATGAAAATTCCGGCCATACGCCCCCACCGAACGGAAAAGAATCTTCTGTCTGATTAGCATTTTTCCGTTTAATTCGAGGAATTTTCCACTAAGATTGATTCAAATTCTATGAGGTAATTCCGATGAAACATTTTTATATTTGTGAAATACCCGAAGAATACTACGTGGAGTCCCTTAATTACCAACGTAAGCGCCATCTCTTATTGAAACAAGACAACCAATGTAAAAGAATTCGAATTCGAATTCTAATTATTGTCATAATCAAAAAAAAATTTATATTCGTAACTTGTAAGAAAAAAATTTGGGTAAAAAATTATAAAATTGATAAAAGAATATTTTCTCCAGAATATTCTAATTCGACCAAAGACTAAAAATTCGTTCTATTCTTTTTTTCAACCATTGTTCGGTCTGATTGGCCACTGATCAGTGTGGACAATATCCAGCTATTTCCTGATCCTCCTGCCACTGCCAAGAATAATCGTTCACCATTGATCCAATAATGCTGTATATTATTGATTCGACCATCAAATCGGAAAAAACTGATCGATTCAAAGCGATTATATCCACGATGTTGAAATAATTCCACCGCAGAAGAAGAATACGTCAACAGGTATGTGATTGTTGGATGGATTTTTATCCATTGAATCCCCATGATTTTGTTCAATCGTGTTAATATGGTTTGATACGGTTGCAACGTGGACACATTCCCTTTGACCAGTTCAAAAAGATTGATTTCGTTCGCTTTAACCATCCATCGCCCAAAATCATGCTCACATCGGTAATGGTTGGATCTGGCATAGACAATCAGAAAATGATCTTCAATCGAGATCAATTTCGTCAAGCTATATGGTTCATAATTCGTGAAAATCAAATGTTCGGGTTGAAATGTTTCGCTTTTACGATTCCAATAAAACAATCTGGTGGTGTAATTTGCGAAACCATTTTCTATAATATCCCCAAGCACCGACAGCCAAACTAAATCTTCCGATTCGAATAGATCAAAACTCAGAACAGACATTGATCCTTCTAAATTGAAAGCATTCTTCAAATCTTCAAATCGTTGATTGAAATGTTTGAACAACTTTAATTTTCCAACATTCGATGTTTTCGAACGATAATGAACCAAAAGATAATCGGAATTTTCTGCGGTATGGAATAATTTTATGGTTTCAATATGATTTCCATCTAAATTTAACGGATAAGTTTTTTCAGGTTGCTCCAAATCTTCACTTTCTCCATCAAAAATGGTCAAGAATTCAAAGCTTTGCCAGAATCTAACCGAATAGTGATGATTCAACGGATATTCATTACAATTTGAAACATTTCCAGTTATAAGCACCAAAGAATCATCGTTTTGGTCGATCATCATCGAAATGTTCCGCCACATTCTTGGCATCGGGTATTCACGAGCATATCCAGCAGAATCAAGAAAAAAATTTCGAGATTGATACAGATGGCAGTGATTTTTCGTTCCCGTCTGGCCGATCAAAACTTTTGCAAAATGGCCGCCATTTTTTTCTCCGTTGATCGGAATCAAATTTTCGAATGAAATGGGCAACACTTGTTGCAATCGAAAATATTTCAAATCCACCAGAATATTGGAAGTATAGTTTTCCACTATTATTCGCTCATTTCGTTTGGCTTCGTTCAATGATCGCTGTACTGTTCGTTTATAGTGGTCAATATCCTTTTCCATTTTGACCAGTTGTTGATTGAATCGTTTCACTGGCAATCCATTAAGAGAAGATTCTATTTTCATCGAATCCACGTGAATCAAACCATCGAAAATCAATCTTCCGGTGACGTTCACCAGACCATCAGCAGTCCGTCTTCGATCTATCCATTGGGTTTCAATATCACGAACAATATCCACATCGTTGATGGTATTGGACCGTACATTTAAATCACCCTCGATCATCAGATCATCTTTGAATATTTTCGCACCGGGAATTTGCAATGGAGAAGAATGAACATCGTTATTCGGTTTTGCAGTGATCAAATCATCGACTTTTATATCGTTGATATTATGGTGAATGGTCAAATTCAGAATTTTGATCGGATTTTTGAATCGTACCGTGGTTGATACTTGTTTAGGCTGCGTTTCATTGATCATAATAGCATTATGCACAAATCGAGTGATATTGATATGATTTATCAGCTGAACATTCAGATTGCGATGGATTCGGACCCTTTTCTGAAAATTCGTTTGACCATAGATCGTTTCATTGGTGTATGTAAGCACATAATCTTGGGGAAAACGTAGACCATTGAATCCATGGCCTAAATGTACAGAACGGCCAAATGTGATATTACCAGTGAACATTTTCTTTCCCAAAATGGGTCTACGATCATCAATTTTTATGGTACTTTCAAACAAATCGGTCAAATTGTGATCATTGAAACGGTTTTTCACGACAAATTCTCCTCCTTCCAATTGATTTATATTGCCAATGATCTTCAATGGTTTCCGAAACGTTTTAGCTCCAACTATATGCTGTGGTCGGTGCAAATACACTGCATCGTTCAATAACATGGATAAATTTCGACGATTTATCAAATTGTTAATATAAATCTTTTTCACGGTAATATCGTTCAAAAAATACACGTTGCTTCGCAGTGGACGAGGGTCATGTGTTTGGACCAATTTTCCCAGGAAATTCGGTTCCTGGTTTATAGTCGAATGGAAACCAACATTTCCTTTGATCAATATTCTTGGCAAAATATATTTTCCCGTCAAGTTGAACATTGCCGGACTTTGATCATCATGCCTGACGGATGTTGCGGCCATTTCGTCTAAAGAACATTGATTTATCAGACCATACACCGAAAGATTTCCGATTTGTTTCAAATTTTCAAACACAACATCTGCGTTAAATCTGGGAAAATTTCAATGAATTTTCAAATTTCAAGAATTTTAAATGAAACTTACACCAAATTTGGTGAATTCAACCAAACATAGCTTCGTATGGGCACCTGATTAATGACGGTCCGTTCGATTGACAGTGCGAGATTTTGAATTTGAATCGGCTTCAAGTATACATGTTTGGCCTTGATTATCTGCTCCGATACGGATTCTCTTTTCAAAACTCGATGATATATATCGGTGATATTATAGCCATTCAAACTATTCTTCACATGCAATTCTTCGACGTACCAATAGCCCAATACAGACTCCAACACTGGGCCAGTTTTAAAATCAACCATTTGCGAATCTTTACGAACCACATTTTGAAAATAATTTCGATCCAAACCATTGATGGTTTCAAAAGCGACAATATCATCGAATGTAGCATTCTTGAAGAAAACGCTCGCCGAAACGTTTTGTCTCGTATCCAATGTCAATGCATTTTGCATCAAATTCGACAGATCAATATCATTGATTGTTCCATTGATCAGAATGTGATTCACATATAGACCTTTCGGAAAATGTTTGTTATACAATTCCAACACCGGAAATTGCTCCGATGGTTGTGGAACTGCATCGAGCCAGAATTTCCGATAATTGATACCGTTTATGCCTCGTCCGATGGACATTTCTGCGGGAAAAATTTTAAATCAGAATTTTAAAATCAGCAAAATCAGATTGAGAATACTTACCTTGAATTTCGAAATCATCATAATCAACTATAATACTGTTGAAAACAATTGGCATCCTAATCACCTGTTCATCTGGACTATTAATACTGATTGTTTCATTCAACAGGTTGCCATTAATTCGATTGTTACGAATGTGAACATCGCCTTTGACGATCAAATTCAGAAATGTTTTTCTTCCACCAATCTTTTGTTTTTGATGATTCAACCGAACCATTGTGGCGAATACTTGATTGATACGACCGCCGTTCACCGAACCATTGGGACCAAGATAAATATTATTCTGGACTTTGACGGGAGATTCAAAATATTTACTTCCGGTGAATATGATCTCTTCGGATTGATTGTGTCTTGGTACAAAATGTTCAGGAAACTTCAAATTATTGATGAATTGATCGAATGAAAATTTGGAAATCTCCAGCGAACCATAATAAGATAGTGGCATGTTGAATGTCTGCGGAATATCTCGTAACAACAGATTGCGGATGCGTTGCTGTACATAGAATGAATCCATATCATTGAATCGATCGGTTTCCATATCGCCCTCGACCACAATCTCTTCAACAGTAACCGGAGTGCTTAGCGAAACCATCGTGTCAAGTTTGTAGAACAATTCCCGAACCTGCACTTGATTCATGCGAGTTTGTGGCCTCAAATTTACGTGTCCACGAACAATCAGGTCATTTTGGAAGTATTTGTTTCGCAATATGAACTTGGACGAATCATCACCACCATCAGCTTTGCGTAGAAGAAAATCTTTTGGTCGAAATCTGTCATTCAAAACTTCTATAGTCAAATTGGTGAAACGCGTTGTACGAGACTCGAATACGATCGGTTCGGTTTGAAGATATTTTTTTGTGAAATCTTGATTTTCGCGGGTCAAAACAATATCTTCACGAAGTTTTAAATCATTGATCAAACCGGTTACATTCATATTGAGATTTACGTGAACCAAACTCTTGAAATTTACCGGGCTCTCGATGATGATCGATTCTGCATCTTTTTTGGCCGTATTGTTCACGAAATCATCGAAATCAATTTTTTCATTGATACGATTGATCAAAGTGAGATTTTTGATCGTTGAACGATCATTGAATTGCCATTCACCGGTCAGTTTTTGCATCGGAATTTTTTCATTTTCCAGCCAAACAATTTGCTCGATAAAACTACCAAGATTCATATCATTGAACAAAGTATCAACCGCAATCTCTTGTACTGATAAATTTGCGAACGTTTTCTGGCCTCGAATCATTTGAATCGGATTCGGTCGATCTTGAAACAAGTCCACCAGTTCTACATCATTGATACGTGGCACGGTGGTTCCGTTCAATAATTCCAAATTGTGATATCGATGTTTGGATTGAGTTACCAATTGAGTGGGGGCCGTTTGATTGGTGGACATTGCATATTTCATATCTATACCATTAATTTGGTTCACCATCATCTGATCGACTTGTAAACCATCTAAAAATGCAAAACTAGAGCTAATTGTCTGTTCTGTGTTCCATGTAAGCGAATCGCTAGCATATGTTTCAAAATTGATATCATTCAAATAGAAATGCTTTTCCACCGAACTAATCCAAAGACTTTCGGTGGTCACCGGATGTAAAAATTCGATCGGAGAGGAGATGGTTTGGTTGGAACCACTTCTTAATAATACTGTCGTGTTGATACGATTCTCCAGATGATCAACACGTCCTCCTACGGTTTCAACGAATATCATTACACTATCTCCTTTGACCACTTTGCCTATATTTCAAAAAAAAATCGAAATTATTGTAAAAATTATTTGGGAACGAAGAAAAAAATTTGCAAAAAAACCTGGCACTCTGAGAGTGAATGATTCTGGTCGTGCTCGTTCCGTACGGAACGTATCATGGACGATCACATCGACATCTAAAATCGGTTCAGCGGCTGAAATCACCAACAATTCTTCGGATTTTCTTTTCAATGTTTTAACTTCACGTAAACCACCCTCAATACGATCTCGTAAATCCATCAGACAAGTGTCCAAATTGTACATTTCTTCATTTGTTTCCGGTTTTCTTGATTGAACCCGGGCAAATTGACAATAGTATTGTTTGGGTGAATTTTCCTCGTCAAAGCCCAAATCCAAGCGGCCGAATTTGAACCAAACATAGTATTGTCGATTGAACGTGAATATTTCAACCTGTTCTAAACGATATTCATCATTGAATAACAAATCCAATTGATGGTGAACAAATTTTGAGTAAACTTTATAGTAAAGATTCAAATTTTGGCCATCTGTGGACAAAATCAATGGTGGTTGATCGGGAATTTTCTCCAAAGCGAATGATAATGAACGATTTTCAACCACCGTATCATAATAAATTAATGAATGTCCATCAAACCAGTAAACATCGATATCATCTTCTTTGACCAGAAAAAAGAAATCATTGTTTCCGGACAAATGATGAATTTCTTTAGCTGTGGTGGCAGTAAAATTGTTCACTGACGAAACAAAAATCAGTTTGTTTCCCAATTCAGCTTGTTTGACATTTTCGACTAATTGAAAAACATTCAAATAGCTGGTGGATGATTGATCATCATAATAATATTGAGAAGACATCATATCATATGAACAAATCAAATACAACCGACTATCGAGTAAAGCCAATTTTACGTGCTTAGCATTCAGAATGAAATCGGACCTTTGCCAGGCAATCTTGTCGAACAATTTTCCATTGATCAATTGGTAAAGACTTAGCTCATATTTGAAATTGGAATCTTCAGAATTTTGTATCAAACTCAAATAGACTCTATGGTTGGACACAAAAAGCAGATCAAAATCGGGTATTTTTTCGAATTTTATCACTTGTTCTTCGATGAAATCTGTCTGCAAGATAACATTGGATTCTTGGATCATAATATTTATGGCCAATACCAGAATAAAATCTGTACCGCTTGAATATTGGTCATTATCATTGGATAATATGGTGGAAAATAAAGCCACTGCTTGAAGACGAAACCGATGCAGGCCGGTTTTCGAAACAAAAGATTTAATTTTGATACATTTAACATTACTACCGCTAAATCCATTGGTGATGATCGTCTGTCCCAGACGATATTGAGTGACTCGAATAATGGTGGCATCCGAGACGAATTGCCACAAATTGAGCTGAGATTTATCATCAATCGACAACAGCAATTGAGTATAATTAGATGGTACATTTGGTTTGGGAACCACAATCAAACGCTGATTATCCATCAGTTTAAGATCGTAATCAGGTCCGGGAAGGAGGACATCAAATTTAACATCTTGACCAAAAAAACACAATTTCGAATCACTAAATGACTAAAACAAAAACTGGAATACACTTACATTCATAATCACCAATGGCCGGACGTTTTTGTTGAATCAATTCAAAATAATGATTTTGAGCTTCGATCAATTTGAAAACTTTAGTTTTGAACATTTGAATATTCTCCAAGGAGCTTTGAGCAAATGGATCCAAAATATCATCGGTTGCCCGGATCGCATTGCCATATTCATATGGAGCTTGACCATTGATTGGATTTATGATCAAGCAAAAAAACACCAACACCAACCAAAAATATGAACAAACATGCACACAAGCAAAAGACACTAACATTGTTGTTTTGAGGTTGTCTGTTCAACACGAGACCAGAAAACCAAAAAAAAATTATATGAGCCTAAGGCTTGGGGTTTTTAAGCAATTTTGCCAAAATTCACTACAAACTAAGGGGCAATTTTTTTGATTTTGGCAAAATTTGATTTTGGTGAAATTTGAATTTTTTTTCTCCAAGAGATGGCGCAGAGGCGAGAAAAAAAGGAAAAAAATTTAGGTACATTCTCCATAAATTCGAAAAATACGAAATACTAGTTTTTGGAAATAAAATCGAACTTCAACAATTTTCCATAAAGAATACATTACAACGATTTCCAACAGATGGCGCTCATAAATTTTCAGTGATTTTTCAGAGTGTACAAATTTTGGCAAACACCGTTCCTCGACCTGCCTGACAAATTTAGAATGATTTTAGAATTATTTTAGAATCATTTCATGAATCTTACCTGCAAAACAAAAATCATCGAACACGATGTCTGAAGAAATGGATTTAGCATCAAGAATCAAGAAATTGATAATTAAGGTAATTTTTGCAATAGCAGAATAGCCAATGATCAAATTTAATGATTTTTGGCTGGGCATTATTCTTATTATCGATTCTGACTAATCATTATTTTGGTTATCATTCATAACTGATCATTCTTTTTGCTATTGTTTTTAACAGAGATTGTCGTTAACATCAAAGAAAAAGTGACCAAACGAAAGGATCGCGAATTCGATAATGGTTTGATATTTGCCTACAATTTTGCAAATTTTTTTTGAAAATCTTTTTTTTTTGTTTTGGATTTTGTTTCCAGAAAGCTATAGTTTTGGTGATTATGGCCAATACAAAAGCGTCGAAAGCGAAAGCAATGAGCCTGGACCACAAAAATGTGAGTATTTTCCAAATTCCAAATTCCAATTTTCATGAAGCATGAAGCTGGAAGACCCTAGATAGCCCTAATCCAGATAGTTATTAACTAATCTACTTTTTCGCTTTTCTCTATTCCCATGACAATGGAAATGACCTATCATATTCGGTTTTTCCTGGGCACGTCATTCTTTCACCAAATTCAAACATAGATTGAAGTCTTTTTGGTGGTCATACATGGGAAAGAAACCTGATCAATTTGAAGCTCGGGAGATCAAAGATTTTTGCCAAAAACACGGTATCCGCTTGCACACGACCACAGCCTATCATCATCAATCCAATGGCTTGGTGAAAAGGTTTAATCGGACGGTTTGGGAGATATTGAAGCCATATGAGGTCGAAAATCAGAAAGATTGGAAAACAAGGAACAAACATCAGCAAACTTGTCAGCAGATGGCAGCACTGAGCTTAGATTAATATTTTCGTCAACAGGTGGCAGAAGAAAATGCAATGCAGTGAAGCTAAATTTCTTTGGTTAGGGGCTTACTTTCTTCAACAGGTGACAGCCTCCTGATATTGAGTTCATATTTGATTCAACAGGTGGCAGCCCCTTATTTTGGTTTCATGTTTGATTCAACAGGTGGCAGTCCCCTGATGTTGGTTTCATGTTTGATTCAACAGGTGGCAGTCCCCTCATTTTGGTTTCATGTTTGATTCAACAGGTGGCAGCCCCCTCATTTTGGTTTCATGTTTGATTCAACAGGTGGCAGCCCCCTCATTTTGGTTTCATGTTTGATTCAACAGGTGGCAGTCCCCTGATGTTGGTTTCAGATTTGATTCAACAGGTGGCATCTCCTGATAATGGTTTCATATTTGAATCAACAGGTGGCAGCTCCCTGATGTTGGTTTCATATTTGAATCAACAGGTGGCAGTCCCCTGATGTTGGTTTCATGTTTGATTCAACAGGTGGCAGTCCCCTGATGCTGGTTTCAGATTTGAATCAACAGGTGGCAGTCCCCTCATTTTGGTTTCATGTTTGATTCGACAGGTGGCAGTCCCCTGATGTTGGTTTCATGTTTGAATCAACAGGTGGCTGCCCCCTCATTTTGGTTTCATGTTTGATTCAACAGGTGGCAGCCCCCTGATAATCAGTTCATATTTGATTCAACAGGTGGCAGCATCCTGATATTGAGTTCATATTTGATTCAACAGGTGGCAGCCTCCTGATATTGAGTTCATATTCGATTCAACAGGTGGCAGCCTCCTAATATTGAGTTCATATTCGATTCGACAGGTGGCAGCCTCCTAATATTGGTTTCATGTTTGATTCGACAGGTGGCAGCCTCCTGATATTGAGTTCATATTCGATTCAACAGGTGGCAGCCTCCTAATATTGAGTTCATATTCGATTCAACAGGTGGC
>JAOZJS010000386.1:0-38377 GCA_025882695.1 Amerodectes protonotaria | reverse complement strand
ATATATCGGCATCGGCATTTTTCGCAAGTGTATCCCGTGCCGATATATCGGCATCCGGCACTCAAAGGGTTAATATTTGCATTTCACTTTAGTGGTCGCACACACACACGCACACCGCCGATTGATCAAAGCACGAGCGGCGCTCGTTTTTTTGGGATCGTGTGTGGCCTCCAATGGTCATCATCATCATCATGATTGTGGTCAACAAGACACACAGTTTCAGTCAGTCAGTCAATATATTTTGGACCACATAAATAAATTCTGGTTTATTTTCTTCCCGTATTATTGACTTAGACCTCGTAGCCATAATAATAATGATAATATTGAAATAAAAACGATGAATTGACTTTCAGTGTGTGCGTGTGTGGAACTGATCAAACTAATTTCATGCTAGCGAAAAAGGAAACCGGGCCTAGGCCCGCTGCAATGTTTGCGGTCTTTGGCCCGAGCAACGGGCGGCCATTTCAGATGATGATGACCACAACGACGACTACCACCACGATGATGATCTTAGTATTTTGGGCAAACAACAATATTGAACAACAGCAAGCAAGCTTTGAATCGCCGAGGCCATCGGATCCACTGGATCGGATTGGATCGTAATTTTAGTGCAAATAATATAAAATGGAATTGGTGGAACAATAAAACCGTCTTCGGGCAACAATGTTCAGAATGAAATGCATTGATTTATCATTTAATTTCGTAAATTTTTGATCAACTAAATACAACTAAATCCACGACAAAGATACTACACCACTAATCTACATTTTTAAAGATTATAACGGATACGAATGAATTTTTTTTTAGTGGAGATTTGAATTTGAGATATTTACAAAAATGGTCGATAGATGGACGTAATGGTATTGAAGAAAATAAAAATAAATTAAAATCAAAAAAAAATGTGAAGCAGAAGTTGTTCGGCAACGGGTATGGTATGGTCCTGGTTCAGAGTCGACTCAGCGATCCCCCTCCATTGTAGGAATAATCAGCTTTATTATGCATAATCAGCATATTGTCCACGAAATAAAAGCTATCAGACTTGGTCTCGTATGGATTGTTGATCATCTCTTGACCTATTTTTTTACGGAAAAAAATTCAAATTAATTCAGATGTGAAAATTTTTTTAAATCGTCCTTCTTACATAGTTCTGGAGTGATGGATGGAAATTCATAAATATGTTCACAAGTATTGATACTGTTGGGTATGCAGAAACCAAAATCAAAATCAAACGTTTTGAGCAAGGTGTCTTTGAAGTAGTGCCGTTCGATCATACGAAAATTATTGATCGGTTTTGAGCCAACATGAAATTCAACGCTAGAAAACCGATGGAAAATGGAAGATCAATTTTTTTTTGGTAAAAAAAGATATCCATACCTAGCGCCAACAGTTTTCAATTGAAGAAAATCTGGCGTAAAATTATAACGAACAAAGCGGCCAATGTTGGAAAGCTTATCTTTGCTGGACACCGATGACGATGATGATCCATTCTCACTGGATTGTGTCGATGATTTTACTATTTCGAACAGAACAACACCGGAGCTCATGTCTCGGATTTTGAATCGAGTGAATTCAATATCATAGATATTATCGGCGGGACTGCATAGATAACCTAAAAGTTTCAAGAAAAAAAAATCAGAATCTAAAGAATATAATCAAAAAATTCCAGATTCCAAACCTTTTGTCACCGAAGTAAGATTGCTCACATCTTCTGGTGTTATGAATTCTTTGTTCATCAAATCATCTTCGATCGAATATTTGCTGGAACCACCGCCATCTTTACGGCGGCCCACTTTGCTTGATTTCTTCGTGCTGGACAATTGGCTAACTTTCAACGAGGATGAACTCATTTGTTGTTTTGTTCGGAAAAGCACCAAAATTATGTAAGCAAAATTCTTGACTAAATTTGGAACATGATTCTACACGAATGTCAAGAATTTGGTTTGTTTGTTTGTTTGTTTGTTTTGGTCAACACTCAGGAAAAAAAATCTGGGGTGTGTGTGTTGTTCGTTCGAAACTGAATTGCGCGCACGCACAATTTTCGACCGCTTGCCACAGACGACTTTTTGCTTGGGCAAATCACGTGATCATAGGCGAACGTCCTTTGTGAATGGTTCGAATATTTTCGCAAAAGCGTACATTTCCTATTCCGGAAAAAGTCCCGTTATACAAACATTTTTAAAATTTGAATTTCTTTTAATAACTTGCAGATTTTTTGATATTTATTTTCAAATTTTTAAAAATTTTTTTAAACGCGAATAAATATTTGTAAAAAATCAGCCAAAAAATAAGCAATTAATGATTCTAATTAAAATAATTTCAAAATGAACGAATAATATAAAAGTAGCAAAAAAATCTAGGGAAAAAACAAAGGGTCATCGCAGCGTTGAATTTGATGATAGTTCAAGTTCCAGGATCAGAATTCAGCAACATGTGGTTCAACTCCAAACATCAGCCGAATAACGTTTTTGAGTTTCCATACGTTTTAGGAAATCTTCGGCATCATTTCTGGATTTATCACCTTGTTTCATGATTGTCTCCAAAATGATTTCTTTCACTTCTCTGGCCATTGTTCGAGCATCACTGTTCGAGAATAAAATAAATGAGGGAGGGGGGTTAGTCACAAGAATCATCAAAGAATTGGTCTAAAACTTAATTACCCGCAAATGTAAAGATGGCCATGTTTTTTACCAATCACATCCCATGTTTCGGCCATATTTTGTTTAAGCAAATGTGTTACATAAACTTTTTGCTCTTGATCCCTGGAGAATGCCAAATATAGTTTGGTCAAAGTTTTATTGTTCAAATATTCATTCAGTTCTTCTTCATAAAGGAAATCTTCGGATTTTTTACGACAACCAAAATAAAGTATGGACTCTCCCACTGGTTTCTCTTGCTGGATCATATGGTATCGTTCTTGAAGGAAGCCTCTGAATGGCGCCAAACCAGTACCCGGTCCAATCATTATAATCGGTGTTTGAGGTTTATTCGGTAGACGAAATTGTGATTTACGCAAAAACATCGGCACCTTTGGCAATGGTAAACCAGGAACGACTTGATTCACTTCTTTGAGCCAACAAGTGGCCACCCCATTGTTGATTCGACCAGTTTTGGTTTCATATTTGACCACCACAGCCGTTATATGAATCGAATCGGGATACAACTTTGGCGATGATGATATTGAATAATATCTTGGCTGAAGTTTTTGTAAAAATTCCATTAAATGATCCATCGGTGGCTTACATGATGGTAAATCTTCTAAAACATGCACAATACTTCTACAACTATTGACGATCCATTCTTGGTACAATGCTTTTCCTTCTTCTGTTGGTGAACTGATTGTTTTCAAAAACTTTTTATCTTCCTCATTCGAAGCATAATCGGAGATCTCTTTTAAAACATGCGTCCTTGGCGTCGATGTTATGTCCAGATAATACGACAAAGCTGTACGATAAGTGGTGGGACATGGAAACGGGTACTTTTTAGAGCTCTCTTCATCAGTATTTTTCAACGAAAACACCGTATTCAAATCAGCATTTAATAGTTCGCCAATTCTATCCACCAATTTTACATCATTCTGAGGATAAATGGCTACATGATCGCCAGCCTCGTATCTATGGGAATGGAAAAAATCGTCAGAATTTCGCACAAAACAGAAATGCAGAGCTTTGGAACCTTAATTTTGAATTTTTAATATCCAACTCTATGTGCATACAAGATCTTGGACCTTTGTACAGTTCTTTGTTGACCAGGATGGGAGCCAAAAACGGATTTTTCGCATCAAATGGCCTAAATATGTTGCAAAAAAACAAAAATTGAATATCGCCCGAATCATTAGGAGAAAAATATTACGGTTTTTGGTTTCTATAAGATCCCAGCCGGGCAACTTCACCGGTGAATATCTTTTCCGGTGGTAAATCTTCATGTATTACCAATTCATATTGTCTGGAATTGATATCTTCCCCGGACCGTTTCAAGCCGAATTTTTCGCAAACAGACATCCAAAACTTTTCTTTCCATGTGATAAAATCTTCTTCAATGCTATGATCAAGACGATATTCATTAACAAGTTGAAAAACCTTGCATATTATGAATTCCTTACTTTCCATCATCGTCGCCCAAGCCAAGTTCATAGACTCGAGTGGCGCCCAATTGTTCAAGTTTAACATCCAGATGGATGCCAACCTTATTATAATGTTCATATGTTTTATTACCAAGGCCAAAAACAGCATAACGAAGCCCGGACAAATCGGTACCGCCATTGTTGAGCCATTCGAAAAATTCTTGTGCATTATCGGTAGGATCACCTTCACCATAGGTGGCCACACAAAACACGGCGATCGAATTTTCGATATCGGCCAATTTTGGCAAATCTTCCATTTCGCATTCTTCCGGATCGGCAACCAATGCTTTCACTCCGTAACGAGCAGCCTCTTTAGCCAAACGAGCAGAAAATTCTTCGGCAGTACCAGTTTGAGATCCATAAAACACGATCATATTTCGTCCCTGAGGAGAAAAATATTTTCTGTAAATTTTAAATTTCTGTAAGTTAAAACAACACTTACGCTTGATTTCATTTTGGATATAAATCCTGATTCGGAAACAGATCTTTGAATGGTCGGCCTAGATTCGGAAAAAAACACACACATCAATTTTGGCGCTAAATTCAATTTTTCGTTTCAAAGACGATTCAACTTACTCCAAGGCGAACGTTTTGATGCTGCTTGCATCGAATTCATTGGCATTTTTCTTCTTTTTCGACAGAAACCAATATGTGGTGATACCGATCAAGCTGACCACGATACAATAATCAAGCAAACTAAATTGAAACATCAAATTTAATGCGGTTGCTGTGGCCTCTGTCTCCAACGTTGTCGTTGATTCCATGGTTTTTTGGCTCATTTGAATTGTTTTTATTTTCAATGTTTATTATATCACAATTGTTTAGGCTGCTTGCCTAATGGCTAATAGCGGCGGTAGAAACGATTTAAGCAATGAATTTTCTTGTTTCAAAACAAAACGGAAACAAAACAATCAGACCGAGAAGAAGGCCGATGTTTTGAATATGTTAATATATGAATAATGTTAACGAATGATTTGTGTGTTACGGCTGAAGATTTTCTTGTTTGTGTTGTTTGTATGAAATCAGAAAATATCTATGCCACACACGCATAAATGCTTCAATGGAAATCGAATTGATTTAGGGCTGGTTACGATCACCCCTAAATCTAAAAACATTAGGTGCTCCAGATCATAAACATCAACATAAATGCGTATGATGGATAAAATCATTATCACTCTTTCAATTTTGTCCTAGTGGGCAACATCTCAGTTGTAATTATTATGATAATTATTTTGATGATAAATTAATGATTTCCAATGATATCGCCTTGCATAAGCTAAAAGCAATTTAGGTGATTTGATGTTGTTCTTCAATGCTGATTCGATTTTTTGATCATGGGTGCATTTTTTTTACCCTTCACCAGAACGGAAAACCAGAAAAAAAATTGTCTCCGAATCTGAGGAAAAAATCATGCATGAACATGATGAAATCCAATGAAGTCGGATAGCGATACAAATGGCGATAAGATAATCGACATGTTTATGCCCAAAAAAGTGCAAGTGCAAAATGTTTCAACTTTTATGCAAAATGGACATACCTTTTGTTTTGAGGAAAATTCATTAGAACTTTGGTAAAAGATAGATATAGCTCACAAGTCCAATATTATTGGAATTCATTGAAAAAAATAACAAAACTCAAATTCGGCTAAAAATCACAACCGTACTGAAGTTGCACTTTTCTGTTTTTTTATCTTCTTCTTGGTTAAACAAAGTGCAAAAAAAAGAAACAAAACAAGGAAAAAATTTAGGTTAAGATTTGAGAAAAACACACAGAGACACACTTACACACCAGAGAATAATAAGCAAGCAAAATGCAAAATGTTTTCTGTTCACCTTCTAATATCTGAAACATTTGAATTGAGTAGTATTTACCATGGTTGTTATCGTGGTTGTAGCCGAAAATCGACGTGAAAATCAATGTAGCACAGGTGTGTAACAAAACAACAAAACAAATTGGAAACATGAAAAAAACAAATCTTTTTCATTCATTATGTAACATCACTGTATGTGGTGTTGCGTGTTGTCTCTCCAACAATAAAAAAAGACTTTGTCAGCCGAATGTCGGGTTTTCACTTCTTCGGGAAACAGTTTCTCATCTCTCTTTTTTGTCCATCATCGATCTTTATGATGGTCGTTGTGATTTGTTTGATGATGGGCTTTTCCCTTCTTCTTTTTTTTTCGAAGATTCACTGATCTAAAATTCGGGGATGTTATTTTGTTTAAAATATAACACGTGTCACTTTGTTGGTTTTGGATGATGTGAAACGCACAAGGCCACGAAAGAAAATGCGAAAGGTTTCTAAAACTATCAACAATTATAAATCACATCGTGGTGCGCTGTTGCTGACTGTCATGCATTGTCAAACATCGATTGTATCGATTGTTGTTGTTTGTCAACACGCGTGCATAACGCTCAGCTGGTATTGTGATAAGATTTTATTTCAAAAAAAAATCTTAAAATCATGTCTTCTTCACCGCCCGCCGATGATGGTGTGCCGGTGATCAAATTCAGCGAATTAAGAGATGCATTGATCAATCCGGTCAATCGTAAACGTGATAATCTACTAATACCCAATGGTTATCTTGGTGCCGAACCACTAAAGTCCGAAAATGAACGCCTGGTGGAGGGTTTTTTCGAAAGTTGCACATTCAAAACCGCCATCAGCACCGTGATGGGATTTGGTCTTGGAGCGGCCATCGGTCTGTTCACCGCCAGCGTTGGTCCAGAATTGGCCCCGGTGTCTGGTCAAACACAGACAGTGAAAGAAGTGTTGAAAGAAATGCGTATGAAAAGTATGTCGTATGCTAAAAATTTTGCCATGCTTGGTGCAATGTTTTCGGCCACCGAATGCGCAATCGAATCGGTAAGTTTGTTTTTTATTTTCTGTTGGACACTTTGAGACGATCGTTTTTTTCATTATTTTTATCTTTAGTATCGAGCCAAAAAAGATTGGAAAAATGGAACATTGGCCGGCGGTGTTGTCGGCGGAATGATTGGATTAAGAGGTAAGAAATTCGGATGATTCTTATATTTGACCTAATCTCATCAAATGTTCCGTCATTTTCTAGCTGGAATCAAGGGAGGAGTGCTGGGCGCCGCCGGATTCGCCGCTTTTTCCACATTGATCGAATATTATATGGGTTGAATTTTTTTTTATTGTATTTATTCCAAAAATTAATCAATCAATCAATAGTGTAAAAAATAATAATAAAAAACATGCAAACAAAAAAAATATTTAAATTGAAAGCCTTGTCCTTTTGTTTGACTAGCTGCGGTTGCTTTGAATGTTTAAATTTTCCTAATATCATGATGATGATCAATGTTTGGGACAAGTCTACGAAAAGAAAGAAAACGAAATTTAATTTGATGTTCCGAAATTGTTGCACACAACAAAAACTCACCACTTGTAAGCAGCCATCAGCGCTTTTAGCAATTTCAAAATAATTTCCATCCACAAAACGAATCGATCCTTTCCGATCGTTGGCCATGCAATGTTCAATACTGGAACAGATCGTTAGACATTTAGAATTTAGAGGCAACATTTAAACAAAATCAAACATTTACCGATTATCGGTGGTGATTTTCAATTTATCTTCTCCCAAACATTTCATCAATTTGGTCAGCATTTCAATGGTGTGCGGATAGCATTCCAAAATCAAATCACCCTGAAACAAAAATCGTGTGTGTTTAGTCAGAACTCGGATCGGGTTTTACAAGATCAAACCTTTCCTTTTTTCTGTAGATCTAGAAAGGAAGAGGAAATTTTCACCACAACCAGGCCATCGTCTCGATTACTGACGATCACCTCGATCGAATTCAACGGAAGCGATTCTTTGAGAATCATTTTTTTAGGTTGCAACAAATAAAGCCTTTTGTTGGTGATGACCAATATTCTTGGCCTACGAGCATAACCATGTCGATCGAATTTGTCCACCATGGTAGCATATTGCATTTTTTCATCCTCCGTCTTGAATTGCTGTTGAGCTTTTGCAGCTTTCTTCTGTATTTCATTCAAGTCAGGATCCTTGTCAAGACGACTGGCCTTGAACGGTTCTGGAACACTGGCCTTGTAAGAGCTTTTCTTGTTCTTGAACAAAGTTTGAGCCAACAATTTTTCTTTGAGAATTTCCTCACGTTTCGGGCTCAAAGCTCGGGCGTATTGGCGCGCCAGCCATTTTCTATGAAGCTTTCTTAAATGTTCCGAAGCCTCTTGGCAACTGGGCGGTGCGGTTGGCCAACTTTGATCCAAAATTGATTGCGGCAGTTGTCGACTAAGCGAACCCAACCAATGGGTTTTGACTTGGCGCAAAAATCTTTCATTACAATCATTCGGATCATCGTGCCGGGTAATGAATCCTTTGATGAAATGACGAATCTGTTGTCCAGCCAAACGTCGTCGTTTCAATTCTTGCCGGGCCAAATATCCTCTGGCATAGGCTTGTAGATTGATTATCATACCTCTAACCTGTTGATATTGTCGCTGTTGGTGATACTTTTTGTATAAAGCTTGAATTTGTGTGGCCAGAACATGTTTGTGCTGTTGAAAAGCATTTTCAATCGAGAAATAGGTTTCAGGAGATCGTATGAATATTTTGGTTAAGCCCGTTTTATACTGTTCCGGATCGATTTGAAGGTAATCCATCAGAATCAGAACACCTTCTCTAGCCGATCCATCAAAATGAGGCCATGTGGTGGGACAAAGACATTTGTAACGTTGAAGAAAAAATTCAAAGCTGCAACGGTAAGCGAATCCAGCTCTGCGTACACGAAGATGTTCCATCAAACCCAGATATTTGATTTGATGAGCTACCAATGGATTATCAAACACTTTGGGCTGTTGATTGGCATTTGGCTTGATACAACGAATATACCACGGTTCTTTTGTTTTGAGCAAATTCATCAAATTAGCCAAACTTTTACGGAATTGTGTTGCCGTAGTTGATGGGCGTTTACGTTCGAAAAGCTCATCATCGGGAAACAATTGTTTGATTATAAAATGTTTAGATTGGCACATTGTCTTTTTCAAATCACGATACAATAGATCTTTGTTTTTGTCGATGAAACCCTCGATCTCGTACACCACATCTCCGGCATAGTGTTCGATCAGAAATTGTTTCGGAGCCGATCCATTCACTTGAGTTTTGCCATCAAACTTTAGCACCGGTCTATAATGCGGATGCGATTGTAGATTTTGGTTCAGTTTGGCCAACAATGTCAAATCATTGGCTTCTCCTGGCCTCAAACATTCTTCATCCAGGTAGGCGATGATTCCGGTGTGTTTCTCCTCGATCAAATTGCAAATTGTTTGATTATTGAAATAATCCACCGGTTCCCAATCGATGTTCTCTCGCCGGTATTCTTCTTGTTCACGTTTCAAAGTAAGCTCGATCAATAATTGCTGCAATTTTTCATTACAATAATTAATGCAAAATTGTTCAAAATAATTTTTATCGAATATTTCGAAACCATAAATGTCCAACAATCCCATCACTAGTTTTTGTTTCTGATTCTGATCACTGCTCAACGAATCATTCAATTTTCTCACCAGCCAAACGAACAATCTTTCATAGATGGCTTTGGCCAGCGCATCACGTGCATAGATGGCTTGCTCTCGCGACAAATCATCCGTCATGAATTCATCTCGGGCATTCACCTCGATGGTACGATGCAACAAAGCATGCTTGAGCAATGATTGATCACATTCCAATAGCTTACAAATGGATGTGATCGGTTTGAAATTGGAAATCATCGTTGCACCAGAATCATCTTCATAGAAGCCAACATTTCCCAGGTGTAGGATCGAAGCGATGATCGAAAAAATACTGAATTGTTCCGATTTGGTGAATTTGAACGATTCAAATGCATCTTCGATCACTTTGAATTGAATCACGCTGTCACCGGGCAATTCAATCGGGCATTTGAAACAATCCAGATAGAAATAGGACTTTGGATCACGTCTTAGGTCCAATTTTTGTAGGGTTTCATCATCGACCCCTTCCAACAAACGATAGAATATGTGGAAATTTTGTTCCATTTCTCCATGGGAAACCACACGAGACTTTTCCAACAGATAGATATTGATATGGCCACCGATCGGCGAGCCCAAATAATCAAATTCAATGTCCATATATTTACCAAATCTGCTTGAATTATTATTGTGATAGGTTTTAGCATTACCGAACGCCTCCAGAATCGGGTTGGATTTCAACAGCTTATCATTGATGCTTCGTATTTGTACACTGTGTTTACTGGAAGCTATCTCTGATAGATATTGTAGGATTATTTTCGATGATTCCGTTTTACCGGAACCACTTTCACCGGAAATCAAAATGCATGCATCACGACATTCTTCAACCATCGTACGATAGGAACAATCAGCGATGGCATAGCTAGAAAAATGATCATCATTGTGCAAAGGTATTGTATGAATCATTGTGAAGCGAAAATAAAGAATGAAAGAAAGAAAGAATAATTACATGTGTGGGTGTTGTAGGAAATAAGTTTGTCCTTTCAGGCTATTCTTGATGGATTCATTATAGAGCCATGGTAATTGCTGGTAAGGATTCACCGAAACAAGCATGTTACCGATGTAGGTCTGGGAAAATACAGGAAATCATGATCAGAAATCGGAAAATATTGCTATGAGAAATGCGAGGCAATTGCGACAAACACATACATAAATGATATCCTGTTTGAATCGTTTGCGAAGATTCTCCAAAAACAAATCTGGATCTTTATGATTCTCCAACAGGAGAAAATTGCTAACACCGACCATGGATTTTCGATTGAGATCTTCCATGATGAAATGATTCTGAAAGCAATCAATCAATTGCGAATGTGGTTGAAAACGATGTTTGAAACGTTGAAAATGAATGCGAGAAATGAAGTCCAATGTCATTAGGCATCCTCAAGTATCATCCACATCATCATTAAAATTTTTAACATTCAAAAATCGATCAAATCAAGAATAATGATTATCAAACGTTGATTTTTTTTGACAATTGAAAACACAGAAGACGATGATACTTGTGGCTTCGAATTTCAAGAATGTGCACTTCAAAATCTCAGAAACTCAGAAAAAACAATAGAAGCCGCCGACAAACACAATTATCATCAACACCGAGAGAGAGAAAGAGAGATAGATCAGAGTGGTGTGTCGTTGTCGTTGTGGACAACGGTAGCACAGCGTGTAGTGATATTTTAATAATTATCTTGAATTTTAACGAGGAAACTGGAAATGTAAAAAAAAATTCTAACAATTTAGGAAATCAAAGAGATTGAGGATTGTAAAAAAGAGATAGCTGTTGTGAGGATACACACGTCGCGGAAAAGCAACCGTCATTGAAGATGATGATCATCAACAACATTGGCAATGTGGTTCGATGTGATCCGACCAAAATGACTACCAACAATCATTATTGTCGTAGTGATGTGTGGTATTTAATGAATTATGGTCGTTGTTGTTGGTTGTTTTATCATTCTTTTACTATTTGATTCGAGCGTGTGAGTTGGAATAATTTTCTAATTAATCACACACATACCATGAAACGATTATTTCATGTTCGGTTCTGTGATGTGGGACCAGACCCCAAAGATGCGAATGGATTTTGGTTGCGGTTTTTTTTCGAAATTGTGAAAAACATCCGCCTACAACAATAAGCTGCATAGCGCAGATACTGAAATCAATGGCAACAATAATAAGGGGCTGAGCTTGATGATTGAAGACAACACACACAGACACAGGCACGGCTATAGAGAGACAGTTAAGACATGCGTGACAACCAGAGGAGGAGGAGGGCATAAAGACGACCAATAACAAAATTAGGCTTGGACACACATGCCGCACACCAAGCACACATGACAGCAGTGTTACGCTGACCAATCAAAATCAATCGTTCATCAATGACAACAATAAGGGGCTGAGCTTGATGATTATTGAAGAAGATGGCACACACACACGCACAGACACAGACACCTATACAGAGACGGACGACTGACACAGACACAGCTACAGAGAGATAGTTAGGACGGACTGACAGCAAGACAAAAAGAGGAGGGCTTAAAGACAACCAATAACAAAATAAGGCTTGGACACACATGCTACACGCACATGACAGTAGTGTTACGTGTTCGACCAATCAAAGTGAAGTTCGCAAAAGCGTTCGCAAAAGCGGCCGGCGCCCTCAATTTCCAGACAGCAACCAATGATCAGGGTCAGTATTGAGGATCTCGTTGAGGATTACCACCGGTGTTTGTTGGGCGAAGGATCAAATGACAACATTGTCACCATGGAGGAGCTGGTGTTTGTTTTGGATCACACACACAGGATTCACAATCTTCACCGGCATTCCTTGGGAACCACGGTTGAATCCTGGTTTGGTTGGTTGGTGTGTCGGTTATGATTGGAAATCATCACCACCATCACAAAACAAAGGAACAAATAGTGGTGACAATAAAATGAAATATTTTGCGTGTGTGCAATCCAACAAAACAATCCAAGCAATGTGTTGAATTTGGTTATTGTTGTTTGCGCGTCTGTGTTTGGTGGCCAAGAAATTTCTACGGTTGGTTAGGGTATATAGTGTGTGTGATGGTGGTGCATCGTCTGAAGCGCGCGGCGCCTCATGGCTTAAATCAATACCATACCACAAGAGCTCTTCTTCTGGGAAAGAGCAATCCCAAAGCAAAGCAACAAACGTACGCACACACAACAATATTCTTTGTTGCTTGAAGAGTTGGTTAGTTGGTTGAACTCGGTGAGGATTATTTGTTGTTGTTGTTGTGGTGGTGGTGGTGTTATTCGATGGTTGATGATCGTCGTATTCATTCGTCGTCTTCGATTCAGTTATTTTGGCCACCGTCGACAAAGTTATTTTTGAGTTGGGGAAAGCACACACATTATTATTTTTATCATCATCATTTTTTTTCGGATTGTTTTCCAAATTTTTTCGGCTCTCTTTCTCGTGCTTCAAGAAGCGTTTTGATAATTTTGGTTTTGGCTAACGTGTGTGTGTGTGTGTGTGTGTTGGCAAAATCATCTTGATCGTTACCGCGTCAACTAACCAGAAAATTATTAATTATTCTTCCGGTTGTTATTCTAAGCCAGATCTGAGAACAGATCAATGTTGTTGGTTAATGATCCATGAAGCGTGATTAATTGTTCACCTTTTCTAGTCAGTCAGTCAGATCATTAGAAAATGGATCAGTCTCAAACGAAAGCTTCGATTGTGATGGTCATCGATCGAAAAGTTGGCGCACAAACCTTGGAATGGTTGATCGAAATCCTCAAAGGATTGCTTTTGACCATATCCTTTGTAAATGATCCGGAAAGTTTCAAAGACAAAGCTCATGATAATGATATAACACTGTTGATCAGTTGTTCGGATCATATTCTGCAGCAAAATGCCAAAAAAATTTATAGACAATTGAGAAGACAAACAATGGAAACCTCGAACGAATTGAGTGTAACAGAAAAGCAACGTATTATTCATCACTTGATACAAGAACTTCATTGTGATAATCGTACCATTGTGCCTGGTTTGCCAGATTTTCATCTGTATCCTGGACAATCAATCGGTATGACTTTAGTGACAATGACATTCTTATGGCATTCTCTGTATTCCCTTCCTCTTCCTGGCTTTAGTCGAAGTTCTTTGCAATAAAAGAATCATCACGGATTTTTATCCACTGCACGATGTTCATCAACTTGAGCTTTTACGAGCCACCGATTTTGGCAAAGACTTTGGTGAATATTCTCTTCCAAAAGCGATACTTTGAATCACACTTATATCCTCACCAAAATTTTCGCGCCTTTACAGATAGTGTTCGTAATTATTTCGGGGAAATGATCGGATTCTACTTTGCATTTTTAAGCCATTATAAAGACATGTTCCTGTATGCTAGCTTCTTCTATTTTAGTGGCTACTTTTTGCAAATGTTCTCGCTAGAAGTTTACATCTTGTTGTTTTGCTTTGGAACATTCGTCTACCTGAAACTTTGGCGAAGATATTCAAACCGATTAGCGCACCAATGGGGTACCATCGATCTTTATGAATTGGATGAACCTCGGCCAGCGTTCCGTAGCAAAGAGATGTACATCGATCCGATCACGCAGAAAAATACACCGTATTATCCTAAATTGAAAACCTGGATCAAAGAATATCTCATGTCGGTTCCGTTCGTTTTATTCTCTCTTTTTCTATCGTACGTTGTAATGATCTACTACTTCAAATGGGAAGACTGGATGGCCACCAACTTAAACCAAGATTTAACATACTTTTCACTGGTTCTAAGCTTGATTCCCGGCATCGCTTATGCATTGATCGTCATGATCATGAACCATCTATACATCAATATCGTCACCAAATTGAACGATTATGGTAACGATTCTTTTTTTGTAATGATAATCTTGAAATTCTGATCAATGTGTTTCATCGCAGCAAATCACCGAACACAAGAATCACACGAAAATCATTTGATTGTCAAACTGGTTTTGGTTAGTTTTGTAATTCCGATTCGGACAAAAATCTCTGCTTTTAATCTGCTCTAATTCTTATTTTGATATTCCAGTTTGAATCTTTCAACAATTTCATCAGTCTTTATTACATTGCTCTATATCTTAAAGATATGGAAATGTTAAAATACGTAAGTTTTGGATCGATTTTGGACCGATAACACTGTGACAATTGACTTTTTACATTCTTCTTCGCCCAAAGAATTTGATAATCATGTTGACCGTAAACAAATTGGTGGAGAATTTCATCGAAGTATTCGTACCATGGTTGATGCTAAAACGTTCGAATCCAAAGATTTTTGAAGAACATCCCAAAACGGAAAAGGAACAGATCGAACATGAAAAAAGCCTCTTTACATATGATGTAATGCAAAACTTGTTGATTCAGTTAAATCAAAAGCTAAATTTTGAAATTTTCTTGTTCAATTAGCACACTTATTATGATATAATGGAGTTGTTCACACAATATGGTTATGCATTTTTGTTCTTAGCCATTTGGCCATGGTCACCATTGGTCGCGTTCATCAATAGTTTGGTTGAGATCAAAATCGATTCATGGAGATTATGTTACCTGTATAGGAAACCATTCCAAAGATCGATGAAATCCATTAATAATGCTTGGATCAAATCATTCGAAGTTCTCTCCATCATTATCACCATCACCAATTTGATGATTCTGGCCATGACTTCTGAACGTTTCCAATATTTAAGCGAATATTTTCAAATATCCTCTTTCGAGTTGGTCGTCTATTTAGAACACATATTCTTCACAATCGTATTGATTTTTTGGTCGGTCGTTCCAGATATCCCGAAGGATGTTAATTTAAAATTGAAAAGACAACGATATCTGCAATATTTTTCGGACAAAAAAACCGATTGAGCTTTCGAATGATGGATCCATCCATCCGTGATCATAGTTTTGCATCTGCTTATGCTTTATTCAGTGATATTCTGCTTCAAACACTGCAAATCATATTCCCTAAATCCTTTTGCGAATGGATTGCTTGCTATTTTCAATTGTGTTATCTTGATTATTCCGATTGGAACACAAAGATTTATATTCTGTTGCTTTGCTTTCAAACAAAGAAAAAACTCACTCTGTGATTTTGGTATGCCGTGACAGCCATGAATTCTGTTTCTGTGAAAATAAATGTTTTGAAATTCTTGATTCCCGTCAATTCTTGTCCGACAGTCTGGCCACAGCAGATCACATGAAATCTTGGCTGATATTTATGCATCGAATTTAGAATGATCTGAAAGAAAAGCATGCAATGCTTGCCACAGAATAATCCATCCTGAAAAATATAAACTCACATGTCCATTATCATCCAATTGGTTATTGGTGAATTTGAATTTATCAAACGATATGATTTGTTTCATCCAATACGAGCCTTTCGCCGGTGAATCCGGATGCACGTGGATACGTGGCGGTGCGCTTGGATCAGAATTTGCCGCTATCATCCATTTGGAACTTGATAGAACAAAATCAAATTCGATTCCAACTGAATCAAGAACCAGGCTTACTTGTGAAAGGCATAACGGAATCGTTTATCGTCGGACAGGACAAAATCCATCATCAGTATGTAATCAACATGTGGTTGCATTCCTTCCAGGCGAATTTGAAAGGTTGGAAAAGCTCTTCTGAAACATCGATCATAACAAATAAACGGATTGGTTGATTCAGATCGACCATCTTTACCTCCCAGCTCTGGTCACAATCATTTCGGTGCCGAGCTTATGGAATTGGCTCCATAAAAATCTCTTCTCCAGAATCACTTTTACCGATGATAGTTTCGAATTAAGATGATGACGATGATTTTCATCACTTTCGCCAGAATCGTTCATTTCAAGTATTCGGCGCGCAGACAAACAAAAGAATAATCGCTCCCAAGCGGATTATGTTACAATTTATATACCACATTCTGATCGCTCATCCTCTTCCTCATCATCATCATCATCATCATCATCATCGTGAAATAAACAAATATTCTATAAAAGTGATCACCCATTGTGAATCAATTATAAACCAGTTCATGTTCCTAGTGCGTTTATCTGGATTAAATCACATTGAAAGATACAGTTTCAGATTATCCATTAAGCGATGATGATGAATCCAAACACTTAATACGATCTGATATTTCCACCAAGATGTTTAGCTGTCAAAATTCGGAAAAAAACTTCGAATTTTGTTATTTCATTGTCCAACAATGCAGGAATCTCGGAAAAAATGGATACGAAAACAATTTGTTTTAAGATTCTCCGACATGTTTATTTTCGGAAGAGGAATTCAATTTTTTTAGAGAAATACAATGTGAAGAACAATGATTGTATGGATCTACACTAAAATCAGTCAACTGAATACATTTTAATTATTATCATCATTGGACAGTGATTCCGCAAGATGGTAATGTGCCCGACGAATCGATGCCAACCGTAGTCGTTCCTTTTCCAACTTGTTTTCCAATTCCAACACTTTGACCTGACATTCCATTTCCAAGCGTTTGGCTTGATGTAACGATAGTTTGGAGAAATCCGTTTCCACTGAAAACAAAAATGATAGAAAATTCCGAATAAAAAAGCCATTGCAACGAAGCTCCCCAACGCTTACCATTTTCTTCAATCAATTTGCTACAATGCTTTGTGATGGCAATAATGTTTCCGGTTTCATGCAAAACAGCTTTAGAGGATTTGGATAGATTGGACAAATTTTGACTGGACGAATCAGCTTTGACTCTAGATGCGACGACTAGTTGTGCACAGGAAGCAGCAATTTCTTGAGAGGCGGCCATCAATTCTTCGAATTTACCGGATCCGGAAATAATTTTATCAGCAGTCTCCACCAACAGGTTGGCATCTGCTGCTACAGTTTTAGCAGCAGATATTAATCCTTCGGTCCAACGATGATTACGTTGATAGAATTCTTTCATGGAAAACGCGCCCTTTTGTTTGGAAGCAATCTCCAATTGTAAACGTTTGGAATCTAAAATTAGCTGTCTAATGGCCTGCATCAATGCTGTGCATGCATTCAGAATTTTCCCATTCACTTCCAACTTGATTCCCGTCTGCTGTACATTAGTATTATTGATCAGTTGTTCAATTTTATCGACAGCATCTTGAATCGCTTTGTCCATCTGTTCCATTTCTTTATTAAGCAATGTTTCAAGATCCAAGTTTTTGTTGGAAACCATTTCCGGAATCATATCCTGAGTTAACGAATGGATTTCATGCAATAATTGTTTGATTTTTTCGATTTTTTCTTGGAAACTTCCAAAATCATTCAAAATGGCCGACGCCAATTGGTCATTCAGTTGCACTAGTTGAATACATTTTTTCGACAAATCTTTTTTAGCAAAAGAAAAATCATGAAGTCTTAGCAAAAGTAACAAAATGAACGAAACTCCAGTCTACCTTGAGATAATTCAATATTGGCAATACTTTTGACAGTAGTTCTGGAACAATTAATCGTATAAAATAATTGATAATAATAATGGAATGACTTCAAAAAAAGTTCAATATCGTAAGATTTTGCTTGAATGGTCCTCTCGAAATCACCAAATTTCGCGATCAAAATTTGAATTTGCGAACAAAAATACTGCGGATTACAATTGACTGATAGCAATCCTAATTCAATTTCTTCATCAATCAATCTTTTGGAAATTTTCATCGATTCATTTATTAGGGTCGCTGTGCGAAAAAGATTGAGAAAAATAGGCTAAAAAATGTTTTTTAATGGAAAAATATTCAAGTTTACCAATGAAAATCTTATTGTTATTTTTCAATTCTTCTTGTAGATCAGATTTTTGCTTCTTTTGTTGTTCCAACAATTGTTTCATATGCTCTTCAAGCTGTTTTCTTAAAACCTACGAGGGATAAAATGATGAGATCATCAATTTTAACCAATAGACCAAAATTACGAACTTCTTTGTCATTCTTGAGTTCTTCCACCAATTTTTTTAGAGACGTTAATTGTTTGTCGTTTTCGGCTTTCTAAATGAGAAACACATTATTTATATTGGAAAAAATTGGTTCGCAAAATCAATCACATACAGTTTTTAGTAGTTCAATATGCTCTGCACGGAATCTATTGTAAAATTCTTTGACTTTTGCGAATTTCTCTTCAACTTTGGACGACTGTTCTTCCGTTGCGTTTGATTTTTGCTTCTCTAACTCCGTTTTAAGAACTTCGATTTCTTTTTCCATTCTTTGAGCGGTGGCAATCTCCAACTCGGAAATGGCTCTTTTGAGCTCTTCAATCTTTTTTTCATCCTTCAGAAAAATGACAATTATAAAAATGCCAAGCGGAAAAAAACACCTCACCTCAGTTTTTGTTTGTCTTAATTCCACTTCTAATTCTTCGATTCTTTTGCTCAATATATTGATGATGCCATCTCTAAAATAACGAAAATCGTGAAAACGTTTGCAATAAGATCAAGAATGTATGTGCTTTACTTTTCGTGAATGATATTCTGTTCGTGAGAGATTGTTTTATTATCTTCTTGGTAAGACCAAATGGATGCCTCATCAGCTCTATCAGAATCATTCTGAACGTGGAGATGAATTTATTAGATTTTATAAAATTGATGTAAACTTTTCATGAATTAAACTTACGTCATCAAACGACAAATCCACGAGGTTGGCTTCTGCTTCGCTGGTCTCTTGTTGCGGAATGATTACGATAGGTGTTTGGTGATTATCCAAATTGGATTGGTTGAAAAAATTTGGAGGTTCCTGAAATCATGGAAAAATTCAGTAAGATTTTCAAAAACCAAATCATTTAAAACTGAACTTACATCTGGTAATTTAGGAATCTGAATCAGATTCTTGAAATATTGTAAATTACTCGAACTGTAGTAGAATGTTTTCAATCTGCAGCAAAATACAAACGAAACCATCAATTTTAAAAAAGGGAAAAAAATTTAAATAATTACAATTTGAATTGATTGTAAAATCGATTGCGATGACCATCCAGAAGATGATGGGGCAGATCTAGAGGTGATTTTTAAGGGAAAATCAAAGCAATAAATAAAATCAAAAGTGCTAAGGTCATACCGGAATGAAGTTTGAACAATATTTTCACGGAAAAGTCATACAATTGACTGGAATCTTGTATGCACATGATTAATGGAGCAAGACGACACTGTCCTGCACTAGTCATTGAATTCGAACGACTCATGTCGAGCGAACTGAAAACTGTACAATGAATATAAATTGAGGAAAAAAATGCATAAATCATTCTGACCGAGCATTATTCCGTTATCTTAATGCTTACCATTGTTCTGCAGGCAAAGTATATGATCCATGTAATCATAAATTTCGCAGCATAATTGAAAACTATTCCATAAAAAACGAATGTTGAATTAATAATGAATTGAATGTAAAATTTATAGTTTTACAATAAGTCAGGACTATCGCCGATAATATTTAGGTCATTGGCATTGATAATCAAATTTCCCGGGAAACGTGGATTCTAAATTTTGGAAATTTACAAAACATAATTTATCTTATCTGACTAACCATAAATGTTACTTACCCTAACATGAAAGTCGATTTTGTTGACTAGTAATGAGCAATAGTTTTGAATCAATTTACCATAGCCTTGTTTCAAGAGGCCCCACATTTTGCACAAGTCCAACAATCGGGTCCTGTGTCGATAAGAATCTTGGATTGCCTTTGATTTTTGACACGAAAAAAATTAGAATTCAAAATTTCAGTATGTCAATCAACAATCATTACCTTTGGATGGCCATCTCTTAACACTTTATGTAGAACGTGGCAAAATTTCCAACAAATGATAGGATTGGCATCTAATTGTAGCCGTCTTGCGCTAAGCCAAAATAATTGCCCGGATTTTGTTTCAAAGGTTGCGATTATTATTCCTGAAAAACAATGATAATTTTAGCAAAAAAGCATCTCATAATGAAAACGTAATTGCGCACACATACTTCGAATATGTTTCTCTTTGACCGGACATTCGGTAATATTGATTGCTTTGCGTACGCTGGTAAACTACAACCGAACAAATTAACACACAATCATTTCAGCAGACAATTACAATATGAATGAACTTACGAAATTTTTCTCGAAGCTATCTTTTTCAAAATCTAGACTATTTTTCGGATAAGCCATTCGGTCGTGTACATTCATTGTAGATATTTGTCGTTGTTGTCATTTCAATCACACACAAAGACTTTCTTTAGAAAAATCATGATTGTGGTTTCGATCATAAGTGCAATTGATGGGATTTTTGAAGTCGATGATTTAATAAAAATAAATGATTAGATTCATCATAATGAAATAATCGTCATAATCATAATGATGTTCGCCGACAAAGAGTGGCAATTTAGGACGAATGGAATGATGAGAACACGGCGTCGATTTGACAGGAACAATTAGAATATTTTTTTCGGATTTTTATAGTTTTTTCACTTCCCAAGCAACATCAGCTACACAGCACTACTACAAACTAATGATGGCAAAACAGATCTGTTGAGAGAAAACTAAAAAGAGAGAAACGATACTCACATCGATACTATCGATTGCATTTACGATATGCGTACGTTAAATTTGAAGTTTCTTTTTGCGCCGCCAAAATGCGCCAATCACAATAGGCTGTTGTAATTAAATTAATCTTCTCAAATTGATGATCTAAATTAAACGATGGCAATCGATAATGCCTCTCCATAATATGAGACGGATTCGACGTAATACTCTGTTTCTTTCTTTCTCTCTCGATTGGAATAATCATTTGACATTTCCCGGTATCCAAAGTGATCAAAATACCAAAAGAGCATTGATGGTGTTTTGCGATCCAATTTTGAATGAATGAAAAGCAAATCCAATAAATCCATCCACAATAACAACGTCAAATATTTATTTAACAGGCAACACAAACATAAACTAGAAGAAATAAACAGTAATAGTGTTTCAGGGGATCACGAAAATGTCTGGAACGCTAATTATGGCTAAATTTACGATCGTTTGGAGAGGAAGAAAAAACCAATAAATATAAAACACACAAGTGCACATAAAGATCGACGACCCGAATCGGTTTAGTAAGGAATCTGGTTCTGATAATACTGAATTATATCATAGGTTCTTGTTCGTAGATTCAAAAATGAATCACGAATTATTTGCAACATAAATATAGCCGCATCTTTGTCGTTCAGCTCCGGACAAAATCTGGTGGTCAATTGTTTCACTGTTTGACCAAGGAAACATGGTAGGCCGGTGTCCAACATCAACGAAACCAACGTTATGATTGATTCACGGTATGGTCGTACAGCCAAAAATGCTTGAACACAGAGTATCTCGAACCATTGAAATGCTGGATCAACAATCTTTCCGCCCATCAATTGTACCATTTCATCGGTTAGCTTGATATCCGGTTCAAATCCAAGATTACCACCCGGCGAACTTTCGAACATGAATCCAAAATCTGCAGAACGGAGAAAGAACAAAACATTTACATTGAAACAACAAAAGAAAAAAAATCCGGGTATAAGATTCACTGACCAATGTGAATGATATGTCCTTCATCATCGATCATTATGTTTCCGTTATGGCGATCCTTGATCTGGAGCAAAAATCCAACAACACTGTACGCTGCCATACTTTTGATGAAATTTGCGCGAGCTTCTTGGAACCTGCCCGATGATTCGTCGCCATAGATTGTTAGAAAATAATCATACAAAGATGTATCGGTTTTGCGGCCCAATTGATCTCTTGATTTAGCATTGGGAACACATTCAATGACACCGCATCCGGGAGCGGTGGCCACCACACGATACGGATAAAGGAACAGATCTAATCCGACTTTTTTGAAAATATTCTTGAACAATTTGATTATCTGCAAAGCCAGCATATCTTGACGTACATCATCGCCAACCTTAAAGATTGCCGCCTCCCACATTTCCGGTCCCAGAGTCTTTAGATAATCATAATCTTGGTTACTTTGGCTCATGGCCAGTTGTTCCAATTGATCTTGGCCACAATAAATTATCTTGAATCTGGCCAAAAATGGTGCTTTAGCAGCACTTTGCAACGGTATTCCGGTTTGTTTGTCGATGTCTATAACCAGTGCTTCCGGTTTCGATGGTAGATAGCATCCAAGTTGAACTTCGATTTTGGCCAAACATCTAAGCAAAGCATTCTTTCGTTCTTCGCCTTTGGGATATTGCCGTATCTCACCAGATATGGCAGTAACTTTACCGAAGAAATCAAATTCTCGTTCGTAAAACAATTTGGCCGGACCTGATAAACCATTGACAATGCTGTTGATGATCGATTCATATTGATCATAAACATCAATATCTCTCACAATGCCTTCTTCATCTTTGAACATGTTGGTCTTCAAATTCCATATGAATTGATGAGCCAACAGTTGTGAAACTCTGGCAATCGATTTGATGAATTCGGTTATATAACTCATGGTATCATAACGAACCGCCTGGACCAATTGTGGAATGTAGATCATGATCACATCTGGTTTGACGGCGAATAGATTCCTGATGGCAAACTGAACCGGTATCGGATGATTAGGATATTTGCGCGAAAAAAATGACAACGCTTTGATCGGTGTTATCGGGGCCCAAGTTAGCATATAATTCAGTTCTAGCCGGCCAGCCAAAATAAGATCAGTGGTAACCAAATAATCCAATGCTTCGGGAATATTGCAAACAGCCATCGGATATATTTGTACCAAACGTGTCAATTCTTGAATAATTTCATTATTTTTGAATCTGGTGGGCAAAAATACCGCCAATGAAGGCGAAATGTTCCATGCTAAGCGTACAATTTCTTCCAAAGCTCTTTCGTTCATTGGTTGATTGAACCATTTCAGGACGCTTTCTTCGCCCATAATTTGTAAATCAGGCAAATTCAATGGATTGTACCAGGAGGTTAGGAATTCAATCTCGATCGCCAACAAACTTAGCACCAGATTCCGTTTCCGTATGTAATTTTTGAGGAAACAATCCAGAAAACCATTATTATCTTTGTTCTTGGCGTTATACTGTGATCCTTTAAACGTGGAACGTTTCGATAAGGTCGAAACATTACTACTCAACGGTACGGTGTTGATCCATCCGGTTGGAGTGATACGATTCTGATTCAGATTAGTATCGATGCTCAAACTTCGATTATCCGGATTCAGATGAAGTGTTTGAGAGATATTATCCGCAGAATTCCGCTCGGGAATATTGAACGACCGTAAATATTTTCGGTCAGCATGTAAACTTTGCCAAAATTTCAACAATGAGAACACATCTTCACGTAATTCGGTGCCTTTTTGCGATGGGCAGATTTTCGGGCCGCAAAAATAATCAATGGCCGCCGAATAAATGCGTTCACGTAGAACAAATTTGCTAACCGAATTCAGCAATGTATCACCTTGAACCAAAGACAGTCCACAATTCAACAAACGAAAACGTGTTCCAATAGTGGATATGTTCCGTGTACTATAGTGGGTGCGACCAACACTTATATGCAAAGAACGGTGAAGTAAATTGACAAAAATTTCCACTTGATCCAATGAGGAATATTTGGCGATTTCGATTCGTTCCGACAGAAATTTCACCCATTCAGCGTGTGCACCAAGATATGGTGTGTCCGGTTCCAAATGTTTATCATCACTACATGATAATGGATCAACGTAGACCGAATCCGGAGCAAACAATCCGATTTTCTTGTCGAACGTGGCCACCCAAGCAGAAGCCATCTCTTTGATGAACATCAATTCGAGATCAGATCTGGCCGAAAGTAGCCATTTCCAAGAGGAGATTACGCAGAAAATTGTTTTATGCGAGAAAAGATAAACCGGTGCCCAGCATAGCAAATGGAACAAATGCAGATCACATTCAGTGGACAAGATAATCATGGCGGTGATCCGATAAATACATTCTTCATGTAAACGGACATCATTCGAATCGCAACTGGTCTGAAAATCGGCAATCAATTTTTTGATAATGCATTTCTTGGCCTGTATCGTGTTATCCTGTTCACATTTGGAAAGCATTCCGGATATTTCACCAAGATAATAGGTACGAATACTTGTGGTCGAAATGAATTCTGAACACTTGTTGCGCACAAAGAATGGTATTTTATCGGTTTGTACCGAAGTGCCAGTGATTTTTTCATTTGGAGCAGCACAATTCGTTATACATTGTACGGCCAATGTTAGGCCACTATGTTGACGGAATTCATCCAACGCCGTTCTGGTATTGGTCATATATTCTTGCAAATGTGATCTGGTTATGTTCGGAGCCCATTTGACCGCTTCCTGAATGATGCCTTCACATCGGGCACCAAAATCTCGTACAATACTTTCACGAGCTTCCATTGTGTCAGCCAAATGTATGGTATAATTGGTGCCCGGTACCTGTAGCTCCAATATTCCTTCCATATGATTCAATTCAAGCGAACGGCCTAAAACTTCCAATATGTTCAACATTGTGGTCAGTACACGTTTGCTCCAAAGAAGATGAGGGAAACGATCCACCAAGCCGGAAAGATAACGATCGGCAGCTCTTCGTATTTGCTTTTGACGACTGTTGAATTTGACCAGTAAAAGTATGGAATATTCTTCCAGTTCATTATCTCTGGTTTTGTTTTTCGGTTTTTTCGTGATTATATCCAAAAATGTTTTGAAGATTTTGTCCGAGATGCTCAGAATACATTGCCAAATACCGTATTTATCCTTTTGAATACTATGATCTTCCAGGTATTGCATGATTATGTAGAATGGATTGATCGAATAATTGGTCTCCACGCGGAACACTTCTAAACGACAAATCGAAAGCAAATAAGTACATTGAGCGAATGTTAGCTTGTTGATAATAGCCGAAACTTCGGAATTATGTTCAAGATCGGCAAGAATCTGGTTTCGGATTTCCTGCAATTCTGGCCCGGTAACGGCATCATTCCGAATGGCCGAATTCAAATGCAAATCCGATCTTAAATGTGATGATGATTTCAATAATGGCGATTTAGCCGCGATCTCTTTCACACCAATATACCAATCTTGCGGCCATAATTGTGTACCGGAAGTGAAACCCATCACCACACAATATAGCCAAAAATCACGAAACAATTTATGCAAACGTGGTTTAGGATTCTCCAGAAACGGCAAGCGTTTGGTAGTGGTCGCAATCACCGGAATCAATACGCCCAGATTGCCCGCACTGGTAGAAGTTTTGACCAGATTAGGATTTTTATCATTTGCACGTTTTCCTTCCAAGCCAAGCTGAACAAACAATTCAAGAAGTCGACCAAGAAGTTCAATGAGATCGGATTCTTTTTTTAGCTTTCGTGCTATGTGCCCAAAAGCATTGATCACCGCCAATGAAACATGTCGATAGCCTTGTTTATGATCATTCACATCATCATAAGCATGTAAACTGGATTGGATGGTGATCGTGGCAAACATCTTCATCACTTGTTCGTAGATCGTATCACCCGATCCATTGGCAACGGCCATTTCGCTTAATTGTTCAACAATCAACGAATCAATATTGGAGACTGGCTGACAGAAACGTTGTTGAAAAAATTGAAACACAATTTCGGGTGTGCGAGGAATGTCCGACAATTTGATGGCCATTCTTCCTAACGTTACAATCGAATTCATGGAGATTATGGTCGATTCTCTAGCGCTTTTTTCCGCTTGATACAGGTGGTTGGAAATCGAAGCAATGGTCGCCTGAATACAATGCGGATCAAATTCCAAACCATGCCGAAGACATGTACAAAGATTGTCGATTGCACAATCTCTCAGACGATTGAAAAGAGTGAATTTCTCGTTTCCAATGTAATTGTTGGATTTGATATTGATATCATTTATGGTGATTGTCAATTCTAAATTGTTACCATCTGATTGTTTCTGGTTGGTAAGCTTCAAAAGAATCGGCGATGGAACAATGAGAAAATCTCGCAACACAGAAATACAGCTAACTGCAGTGATTGGAAATGCTCGCGTCAAATGTCCAAGACAATTTAAACAGGAAACGAAAATCGGCAAATGCGTTACAACCAAACGGTGTCCATGTGAAGTGTTTAGTTTTTCCGAAATACGGAAACAAAGATTATCAGCAGTGGTTTCATCTTTGGCCATCCAAACCAAAAGTTCCAAACACAGTGCATTGGTTAGTATGTGAAATTTTAGTAATTTTTTCAAATCCGACGAAATATTTGCTTGATTTTTGCTGGCCATTTCTGATTGACTGCTCAAGTATAATAATTTAACAAATTCTTCAACTTTAAGAATAAATTCTTGACTGAGATCTTTACGCAAAAATAGGAAACTTTTAAATAATGAAATGACCGACAAATAGACTAATTCACTGAAAGATTTGTACAGGAATAATTTAGATACATTCTTCTCGAACACTTTCATTGCTGTTTCGTTGATATTCTTCAGGATTTCTTTCTCTAGCAACCCATCAAATACCGTGAACAAACGTTTCAAATGATCTTCAGTGAATTTTCGCTCAAAATCTTCAACAAGATTGAAATACTTGGTATAATCAGTAATGAAACATTCAAAATTGGATCCGTATTTATGAAAGAAAACGCTGGTATAATCCACATCTTCCCAAAGATTCGATTCTTGATCGTAATTATCTATCAAATGATAAGAACTGTCCAACGATTTTGAAACGATTTTCCTACTGAAATTATTGCGCGAATCAAAATTGCTGTCACCCTGCGGTTCTTGGGATAGGTCCGATTTTGAAGGCTTAAATTTTTTCGGGAACATTTTCAAAAACAATGAATCTTTGACATTATTTTTAACTGGACATCGACCGATAGAACGACATAGACCCAGAAACACTGGCATAAGCTTGAGACAGAGCAAAACTGTGGAAAAAGACATTGATTAGCTCTTAAATTTATCAAATTTTAAGTTTTTACCAGAATCACTTTCGCCTGGAGGTGATGGCGGATCGCCAATGACCGAAATTATCTGGTTTGTGACCCTTTCCAATTGTTCTATTTGTTTTTCAATGATTTTAGTCGATAATTCGGGACGAAAATAGGCGATATCAGATAGAGCCGTATTCAAGCAAAAACTGAATCTTTCGGCGACCGGAATGCCTTGATTTTTGGAAAAAAAATCAATTAACTGTTCACAGTTCATCGCAATCGCTTACGATCATGTTCGTAAAGCCTAACTTCATCAGGCCAAACGGCATCAATTAGTACATTCAACAAATTCAACAGGTAATCGACAATCATTTCTTTGTGCTGTTCGAAATTTAAGAAAAAGGTGTTACCAAATGCCATTTCAACACTTGTCATCAAGATCATCTTACTTGAAATCCTGATTCAATCAGAAATATGATCAAAGCCACAACAGCATCCTGAGATTTTTGATCAATTGTCACGATTTTGGATGATAATTTCGGGCAAAAACTTATCAAAGTTTCGACCTAAAAGAATTAGATCAAAAATGTATTCGATGTTTCTCAACCATCGCTATTGATACCATTTCAATGGGACAATCCTTGCGTTTGGCCATGGATCGGGCCAGATTTTGGATCGAATTGAAAAAGAAATTATTACTATTTGGAATAGGCATGATTGAATTTTTATTCGGGGGGTCAGTATGTCAAACAAAATCAATTCATTATCAAAATTTGGAACAAGGATTCTTGAAATGACACTCTGTGTTGTCTTTTTTTTTAGAAACAGCATCCAAAACTATTTGCACCGGGATCCATTTTGGATCGAAATAGATACCCGGTACCATCATTATCGTCAAGGCGTGCATGCCACATCATTGGTATTATCGTCAATCCACCTGTAATCATTGTTATCGTTGAGCTCTTGTTCTGTGTGATCTATCCCCCCAGTTAAAAATTGCGCTAAATTTGAATATAAAGCTTGAGGATCATTAGGCAGTTCTCGCAGTACGATTTAGATCCAACCCGGACAGTTTGAAGAGAGAAAGAAGTAAATCAAGTTTTCAGATGTCTGAGATCTTCACTTGTTCCTTTGCAGTACATGCTATCATTATCGTTGTCTCGTAGTTGTTTTTTTAGTAGTTCCACAATAATTGTCTTTTCACCTTTGCGAAGTCTTTGGTCCGGTCGTTTTGTTGGAAACAATTGTTTAAAGATCGCCACATCTGCTTTTTCCACATCCTCATCTGTGTCGGAAAAATTGATTAAAAATTGGAATTTTAAAAAGATCCAACGTTACAAACCACTGTTTGTTGAAAAAATCATGGCCGAACTAGATCCCAAAATCGCCGATGCTCTTGAACCATTTCGTTTGTCCGTCAAAGAACAAGGTTGTTTCGTTTTTCGATTCCTTTGCGTGTTCGGAATTTTATAATTTTTTTTTGCAATTTCAGGTGATATGGTTCGTCAATTAAAATCTTCAAATGCACCCGAACTTGATGTTAAGAAAGCTGTTGCAGAGCTTAAGAATCGTAAGAGAATCCTGGAGGAGAAAATCCTCGAACTTGCACCATCCGATGCTGGTTTTGAACGGGCCAAAATGGAAGATTTGCTAAAGCGACGTTTTTTCTTTGATAATTCATTTGCCATCTATGGAGGTATTACCGGACAGTTCGATTTCGGTCCAATGGGTTGTTCGATCAAGAACAACATAATTGATGTTTGGCGAAAACATTTCGTTCTCCAAGAACAAATGCTTGAAGTGGATTGCACTGTTTTGACACCCGAACCTGTACTGAAAGCATCTGGCCACGTTGAACGATTTGCCGATTATATGGTCAAAGATTTGAAAACAGGAGAATGCTTTCGTTTGGATCATTTGATCAAAGCTCATCTTGAAAAATTAGCTTCAAACGCCAAAACCGCACCGGATGTACGCGAAGAATGTAAAACCATTATGACCCAATTGGACGGATATTCAAAAGATGAAATGAACCAAGTTTTGCGTAAATACAACATGAAATCACCGATCACTGGCAATGATTTGACTGATGCCATTGAATTCAATCTAATGTTTTCGACCATCATCGGACCTACCGGTACGGTGAAAGGTTTTCTTCGGCCAGAAACCGCCCAGGGAATATTTGTCAACTTCAAGCGACTTTTGGAATTCAACCAACGTAAATTACCATTCGCTGTGGCTCAAGTTGGAAATGCTTTCCGTAATGAAATCAGTCCTCGTTCAGGCCTGATACGTGTACGAGAGTTTACTTTGGCCGAAATCGAACACTTTGTCGATCCAAACAACAAGTGTCATCCCAAATATGAATTGGTCTCCGATCTGGAACTTAGTCTTTACACTGCTTGTGATCAAATGAATGGTGAACCATGTAAGATGGTCAAATTGAAGGATGCGGTGGATGGAAAAGTCATCGCCAATGAAACATTAGCATATTTCATTGGAAGAATATATTTGTTTTTGATCAAAATCGGTATCGATCCAAAAAGATTACGTTTCCGACAACATATGGACAATGAAATGGCTCATTATGCTACTGATTGTTGGGATGCTGAATGTCTCACCTCTTATGGTTGGGTTGAATGTGTTGGTTGCGCTGATCGATCTTGTTTCGATCTGCAACAACACTCTAAAGCCACCAATGTGAAGTTGGTCGCGGAAAAAGATCTACCGGCGCCCAAGATCGTCAATGTTGTAGAGATTCAGCCAAATAAAGGTTTGATTGGAAAACAATTCAAGGCTAACGCACAAAAAGTTCTAACAAAATTAAGCCAATTGACGGTGGATGAAGTGAAAAACATCGAAACATTATTGAACCAACAAGAAACGTTCCCATTGGAAATTGATGGGGATAATGTCCAAATCAATAAGACAATGGTTACCATCAAGAAATATGATAAAAAAGTGCATGTGGAAGAATTCACGCCGGGCGTCATCGAACCATCAATGGGTATTGGTCGCATAATGCATACATTGTTTGAGCATAGTTTCAAGATACGTGAAGATGATGAACAACGGACATATTTTTCATTGAAACCAATCGTTTGTCCAATCAAATGTTCAGTGCTACCGTTGACCAATCATACCAGTTTGAAGCCGTTTGTGACGAAAATCTCCAACCTGTTAGCAAAAAATGATATTTCTTACAAATACGATGATTCTGGAACCATTGGAAAAAGATATGCTCGAACCGATGAAATATCCATACCGTTCGCAATCACCATCGATTTTGATACGCTCAAAGATGAAACAGTTACTTTACGGGAAAGGGATTCAACCGAACAAGTTAGATTACCGGTATGAGAGTTTTTTTTTCTTCGTCTCGATTCCTTTAAAAAATCGCTAATCTTATTTTTTTTTCTATTATATTATTGTATCTTACAGCTTGCGGATGTAATTTCTATCGTGAAAGAAATGTCCAACAATCTAACCGAATGGGATAATGTTCGATCTAAATATGGCCTGTTTGTTCCGCAAGAAACACCGGAAACATCTTAATCAACATGATGATGATGATGATTTGAATTGTTCAATATCGTAATAAAGCATTGGTTTCAATTTTTCATCATGCTTACAGTCTTCGATTAAATCCTTCAATTTATCCAATTTGTCCACTCGTGTTTTCAATGCAGCACGTTGTTTTTCCAATATTTGATCAATACGTTTGCGTATCGTTGAATAATTGACATCGAATAATTTTACAAACAAATTATCCCAAATTTCAATCTCTTTTTGCCATATTGGTTTGAGCTTGAACCAATTGGTTTCTCGTTCCTCGTAGAACATGACCTGAAAATGTTTATCTCTCATTTCGTTGAGCCTAAGATATACGTCCATGATTTTCAAACACCGTCGATTGTATTCTCGCAGTTCTTTCTGTTCTGCTTCATTCAATAATTCAATTTTGAATATTTTTTCTTCAAGTTTTTGAAGATTATCGTATAAATATGATCGATAAAATTGGAGCATGTCTCTGATACGGAAACAGACTTGTCTTAGAGGATCATTGGCATAATTATAGCTTTGGCTATTCAAATAACGTTTCCAATGGATGAAAAAATCATCTCGGTTTTTTTTCACATCTTCATATGCTTCGATTTGTTGCAGCAGATAATTGATAGCTTCGCTTGAATCGATAAAATTCTTTTTAAACTCCACTGCAGCCGATCTATACTCATCCAAATGTTCGGAAATTTTTTCCATGTAATCTTTATGGATTTTTTCATCAATTTTTATCCGAACTTCATCTTCAACATAGAATGGTGGCTCATTTTCCACCTTTCGATATCTAACCAGATGTTTGTTTTGGTTCCAATTGGAGAGCAACTTTGTTTCTTGATTGCATTTGCTGACAAACAATTTTTTAAAAACAAGATTTAGATATTTTCGCAACCATCATATCAACTTACTTGAAATATTTATTTATTTTTTCGTTTTGCATCTGCTTCCGGTTATCGGATTCATGTTTAGCCGACAATCTCTGTTCGGTTGCATATGGATTTCTGGGCACATAATACCATGGATGGTTTGCTGCTCTCTTGGGCGATGAAGATCTGGCACGACTTTTCATCATAGTTTATGGTCCGATGACTAATTCAGAATTCTTGGTGCAATTCTGATTTTATCAGACCAAATTTGAGACAAACACATTTCAAACACAAGTACGGCAACACCTTAGCAACCGCCAAAATCCAAGAATCATCTGGATTCTTCTGTCATGCGCAGTAATGATTTCATATGACGACCACATGTTCTCGGACTGTTTTGGTACTTGCCGTGGACTCGAATGACAACCAGTCGTATCTTAATGATATTCTTCAATAATTTGGTTCATGGTTTCCATCATTGCCATCTTTAATAATGCATGGTGTTTGATCAAGCAAAGATCCAATTTTTACTTCCGAAAATTCCTTCCATCAAATATTTCATACCGGATGGATCCAACAACTACAACGGAAAATCACGTTAAACGAAAATTAGAAGATGGCGAACCACAATCATCATCATCATCATCACCTGAAGAAAGTATCGTTCCATTATCGACATCTAGCAAAAAGGAACAAAATTTTGAATTTTTCAAAAAAATCAAATTATTGAAAAAAGAAGTGATCGAAACATCTTTGGATATATCCGATTATTATATCGCCAATGGCAACCGAAAAGTCTATCCATATCCCTACCACTATTATGCTCACTGTAAAAGTAGATGGATTGGCAAAACCTTGAAAGAGCTTTTTGCACAAGAATTCAAAGCTCTGTCCAGCGAATCAATCGTAGGTTAAGTTCTAATGATACTAAATTCTTTGAAACTAATCGATTCCGATTCCATTTGAAGAATTCGCGAGCATCCAAAGGTTATCTAAAAGTGAATGGAGAAACGGTCAATGCTGATTACATTCTGAAAGATAATGATTTTATCACCAATCGTGTCCATCGGCATGAATTCCCAGTATTGGCCGCTCCCATACCAATCATACATTCGGATGAAGAATGTTTAGTGATTGATAAGCCACCATCAATACCGGTTCATCCATGTGGTAAATATCGTTTGAATTCGATTTTATCATTGTTGGCCAAAGAAAACCATTTAAAAAATCTGCATGGTAAGATTGAATTTGATTTTTTTTGTTTCGAAATAACGGAATCCCTTAAAACAATAGTCGTACATCGTCTGGACAGGTTAACGTCGGGAATAATGATTTTTGGCAAAACCAAAGCTCGTGCTCAAAAACTTCACGAAGAAATGCGTAATCGTGCAATGCACAAAGAATATGTTTGCCGAGTTGAGGGCCGATTTCCAGAGTTGGTTGATTTGACTTGTTTTTTTGAAAATCAATCTTATTGGTGTGTCTGTTTCCAATCCTAGCGGTGCAATTGAATGTGATCAACCAATCGAAACAGTGGCACATCGTATCGGAATTTGTATGGTAAGCCCCAAAGGCAAACCAAGCAAGACCATATTCGAAAGGCTAAATTTTAATGGAAAAAGTTCAACGGTACTTTGCAAACCTTTAACGGGACGAATGCATCAAATCCGTGTCCACCTACAGTATTTGGGTTATCCAATCGTGAATGATAATTTTTATAATAGTCCAGCTTGGGGTGATAAAAAAGGTCATCTTGGTGATTATGGTAAAACCTTGGACCAATTAATCGAAGATATTGAGAAAGAACATGATAGAAAATATTATATGATCGGAGATGATGAAGATGCCAATGTTCGCAATGATATTCGAGCCCAAGATGATAGAAATATCGTTGCATTGAAAGCATTAGAACATTACCAATCGCAACCAAATTGGAAAGAATTAGAAGCAAGGTAATAAATAAACTAAATTAATTGATTTTCGTTGCTAAAAATTTTTTCCACCAGCTATCAATTTCAGCCATCCAAATATCAATCGGAAGATGATTGTGATGAATGTAGGATACAAACCGTTGAACCGACCGCCAGCGAACAGCTCATCTATTTGCATGCACTTCGCTATGAGGGAAAAGATTGGTCCTATCAAACAGCCATGCCTGTTTGGGCCCAAGATTCGTGGACATATGATTGATCTGATTTTTTTTTTGTTTATTAATGGTCCAACCGATGATCATCAAAATGTTACCTTGCATATGAAATATACTAGAGCGGTGATCAATGACATTATGAAGAATGTACGAACATGATTGATCATTTGGAAAAATTTGAAACAAATCGCAAACAAGCATGTATAAAACAGGAAATCCATCGATGCTATAAATCTTAAATTGATTCTGGGCGGTAAATTTTCAATTATAATCTCTGGTTTTTGATTGATACCTTTCTTCTCGAAACGTGTATACGATACTGGTGGACTGAGAATCATCCGGAACAATGTTCCATAGATATTTTGTTTGAAATAATATTCGGTGAATATTCGGCCAAATTTTCGATTGATCACGGTGGACAAGAACAATGCAATCTTGACCAGAAAGGCAACTTCAAACGAACGTACTGGTTGTGTGTCCGGGTTTCCTTCGATTATTTTCGGAGTGTTTTGTAATTTTATGGCACCCTTCAAGATTTGATTCCGACCATATTCGGTTAGCTGTGGTACTCCGTCGATAATTTTGTAGATACTTTGTTCATTTTCATCGCACATTTCGCTGTTATCATCCAACGATGAATTGTAAGCATTCTTTTTTCTTGCATTGGCCAATATTGTTTCCATGCTTTGTTGTGGTATATCGAAAATCAATGAAATATACTCGATTGAAGCATTAAGATGATTTTTGATCTTTTCAAATTCGACATTTTTCTTGTTCAAATTACTTGAATCATTGGTGACCATGAAAAAATTCGAAATAGCTTCAACAAACCAAGATTTTGTTGTTGGTGCGTCAGGATTTTGGCCCATATCTTGCAACGATTTTTCAACCATATAGATTGATCTGGATATCTTGAATAGTAATTCAATGATTTGATCACGAAAACCTGGAAAAAAAATTGACACATATTCTGAATCTAATGGTTCTGAATCGATGAGAGAATTTTTGTTGGAACCAAGATTGGTGGACATCGGATTTCTTATGGTCGAGAATAAACTGCTGTTTGGGCTCATATTGGAACGATTATGGTAAGATGTCATATTCAAATCGGACATGTTCGTGATGCTCATCTCTGCTTCTTTGATCCAATCTTTTAGATAACTTTGGGCAAACACTTTTAGTACACGATAAACTAACAATGAATTGGGTGCTGAATTAAGATCCAATTGTTTGGAAATTCTAATGATAACTTGACGAAATAATTTTGTGTAGAAAAACAAATTTTCCGAAACAAAACGTTTCCAATCATGATGGTCATTTAGAATCAATTCTTTGTTGTTGAAATTTTTACCGGGGATATATCTCCATGGTTGAATATAGCTTAGCCATGTTTCTAGCGGTACCCGAAATGAAGAATCATTTGGCCAACGATCGAATATCATCCGCAGAAATCGATAAAGATTTTTATGCAACGGATATTTGACAGACCAAAGGTTTCGTTTGATCTCATCCAATGGATCATTGAGCGTGCCAGAAATGAATCCACCGCTATTGTATTGTGTTTGATCATGTGGACCACCAACACCACTATTAAGTTCACCATATTTGTTTTTCAGACTATTGCAAAAAAAATGCAAATGTTTGATCAAAATTCGCACCACTCTGATGTGTTCGATGGTTATGTTGAAATTATTCAGCAGCATAATTTGTTGATGTTTATCATTGTTGGCATCATAAAGCCATATTTCTGAAAATATCGCCAAAACTGTTTCACATTTGTAAACAGTTGAACCGATCATATCATTACCATCATGGAAATTTGTTGGAATATTTTGCTGAAATCGGTTGAATGTTAATATTTTTGAATTGAAAACCGATGATCTGGGCGTTGTTGTTGCTTCCGAATATGAACCATGACTCAAATCTTTATTGTTGGTTCGATTGTTTGCTTGATTCAATGAATTAGTCATCATTGATAATGGTTCGGTTATTCCTGGAGTTTTATTCAAAGTTGATAAATTTAAGAAATTTGTCGTAGTCGATGATAAAGATTTCCATAAACTTGACTTAGCATCTGTCGATGGATCAGGATTCTTGATTTCCATCGATTTCAATGAAGAACCGATTTGAATCGGTATGAAATATTCAAGATAATTTTCAAGCAGAATGTAATAAAGAACATTGGTGTTGTCGATGTTGGACGAATCAAAAGATAGTGGATTGGAAACATTGCTTTCTTTGGTTATGTAACAAGCAAAATGAAACATGTAGAATTCGAAAGCGTTCAACCTCAAAGAAGATTGTGATGACATTCGCGCTAGAAATAAATTCGATGTAAATGAACCCATCATAGCTCTTTGAACCAAGGGGTTCTGGAGCAACGTGGGTCAAAGTTTAAGATGAATCCTCAAGAATATGTTAAATCAACTTACGGGTAAACAAGCAATGGGGAATTCATAACTATTATTCAGATCACTCATTAGATGACGAATCAATTTGAACATCGGTCCATCAACAAACAACAATAAACAAATGGCCTCAAATTCTTTGGGAAATGCTTCTCTGGTCAACGATTTAAGTTTCCAATCGTTTGTATCGAATGATGATTGATTTTTAACAGAGAAAATATCCTCTACTAATAGCACAAAACGATTTTGTATCTCCTAAAAACGCTCAGCATTAGAAGGATCGAAACAAAAAAGAAAAATAATAACACAGACCTTGATATTATGGGAGAATGATTCTTGGATCAAATCGATGATATACCGACATTTGAAGAACAAATTTGGTTCCTTCAAAATGTTTTCAAAACGCACCTGAAACTGAAACACATATCATAAATGAAGAAAATTATCAAACAAAACCAAGAGATGAAAAAATCGAAAACACTACCGGCAAGACCATGTTGTTTTGATCAATAAACGGAGAAACATTGGAGGTATGCATTGTGGACAATTGAAGATTATGATGAGTCAAAAATTTGAAAATCAAAATTAAAATCAGTGTTTGGCTTGGTGTTGGTTGGTGCAACTTCAACACGCACGGACAATACTGGTGGTTCAGCGTAGAGCGTCATCTGCTAGCCGAATTAAGCAACTTTTTTGAACATGACTAATAGCATGCATCACGCTGTCGTCATACTCAGATGCTGCCATCTGTCAGTCAACAGAATAAAAATCGTCTCATCGTCCAGGACGAAAGCCAACGGCCAGGACGAGAAATATTCGCAAAACACGACGACTTGAGTTCAAAATATGTTAACGTTAGCATTAATGGTAACGATAGCATAGCAAAGTATCACTCATTATTTATTGCCTCTGAATCATTGTCATCATCATTGTAAATTTTCATGTCTCGTTTTTGTATAAAAGCGTCGTCTGTTTTTTGTTAAAGTCATTCAGTTGTTCGAAGTCGACCAGCCAAACCAATCGGAGTGTTTTGAAGAAACAGAAACACACATCCAAACTATCCTCACACACCGCAAATATAGCATATTATATCAAGGTTCAAATGGATATGATTTTTGGCGCCAAAATTATTGAGAAAAAATTCAAAAGAGTACGATTCATACATTGCCAGCATGTCAGTGAAGTACTTTCAAAGTGTTAAAAAAAATCCCGAATATGGTGGTTCAACTAGTTTCCCCTATTTTGACTTCGACATGTGGCTTGAGATATGCAGGCGGCCAGTAGTCAGACCGTGGCAGTGACTCTCGAAGCTAGGTTTCTCGAAAAAATCCACGTTTTGATTTTCGGCGCCAAAATTATCGCGAACAAATTCAAAAAAGTACAATTCATACACTGGTAAGTATGTCAGTAAAGTACTTACAAAGTGTAAAAAAAACAAAAAGGCTGCCACCTGTTGAATATGATCCCAGTCTCAGGGGGCTGCCACCAGTTGAATATGATTCCAGCCTCAGGTGTCTGCCACCTGTTGAATATGATTCCAGCCTCAGGGGGCTACCACCTGTTGAATATGATCCCAGCCTCAGGGGGCTACCACCTGTTGAATATGATTCCAGCCTCAGGGGGCTACCACTTGTTGAATATGATTCCAGCCTCAGGGGGCTACCACTTGTTGAATATGATTCCAGCCTCAGGGGGTTGCCACCTGTTGAATATGATTTCAGCCTCAGGGGGTTGCCACCTGTTGAATATGATCCAAGCCTCAGGGAGCTGCCACCTGTTGAGTCAAATATGAAACCAACATCAGGGGACTGCCACCTGTTGAGTCAAATATGAAACCAACATCAGGGGACTGCCACCTGTTGAGTCAAATATGAACACAACGTCAGGGGACTGCCACCTGTTGAGTCAAAT
>JAOZJS010000385.1:0-38527 GCA_025882695.1 Amerodectes protonotaria | reverse complement strand
GGTTCGGCATAAGCTGTGTGTGTGGGGTTAATTATGGCGGTGGCCCTTCTAAATGGCGGCCCTCTACGGGCAAAAAGCCAGTTTGTAGACTGAAAAGGAAATCTAACCAATCGATTCTTCAATAAAATGAATGTACACTGTACGAACACTGAACTTTTTGAAACCAGAGGTGCACAACTTTTAGCTATAGCATTGCCCGCCCTTAGCAGCCTGGTAGTATTGTATGTACGACAACGATATACCTTCTGCTACTGTTTATAGTGCGTGTCTCGTCATCGGTTCGCGTCATCACACATCAGACCAATCACAGAGAGACACACAGCTTCTGAAAGAAGTGGTCAGCCTCTTTCCCTTCTTCCACTGTTTATAGTGCGCGTCTTGTCATCGGTTCGCGTCATCACATATTGAACCAATCGCAACGAGACACACAGCTTCTAAAAGAAGTGGTCAGCCTCTTTCCCTTCTTCCACTGTTCAAAGTCTGTCTCGTCATCGGTTCGCGTCATCACACATTAGACCAATCGCAGAGAGACACACAGCTTCTGAAAGAAGTGGTCAGCCTCTTTCCCTTCTTCTACTGTTTATAGTGCGCGTCTTGTCATCGGTTCGCGTCATCACACATCAGACCAATCACAGAGAGACACACAGCTTCTGAAAGAAGTGGTCAGCCTCTCTTTCCCTTCTTCCACTGTTTATAGTGCGCGTCTTGTCATCGTTTCGCGTCATCACATCAGGCTAATAACAGAGAGACACACTTGTAGCTTCTGAAAGAAGTGGCCAGCCTCTCTTTCCCTTCTTCTACGGTTTATAGTGCGCGTCTCGTCATCATCAGTTCAAACCAGCGCATTAGGCCAATCAAAGAGAGGAATACAACTACTATCTTCTACTGTTTATAGTGCGTGTGTGTGTCTCTTCCAGTAAGAAGGCTGGGCATCGCCGTGTTATTACACTGCACTGAGCTACAAGTTTGCAAACGGACAAATTGAATCAGATCGTAACCGCAAGAGGGCGCTAGGGGACAATTTGTAAAAAAAGATTGAAACGGTCAAAAGCTAGGTCAAGAACCACCGTACCATGGACCATGGAACCTTTTGGATCATGGAACCTTGGATCACCAATCGGAGCCACCGGTTGGCCATCCCTGGTTCAGATCCCTGGTTCAGATCCCTGGCCCTATAAGGCTGAATCCCATTAAAACGTTCCCATATAAAATGGGAAATAATACCCACACTCATCACAAGAATATTCTTTGTTATTTTTTTTGATTATTTTATCCACCCGAACCACCACCCCTGTGATTGCACCCTAACCAGGATTCGGGCTTGGGCGCCATGCGAATCAAATCGAATTAAATATAAAAAAAAATTGGATCCAAATTTTCTTTCTTTTTTTCATTTCTTCATTTCATTACATTCCATTTTGATCCATTTTCCGTGATCATAATCATTCATTATTGTTGTTGGGAAGAGGATATTCTTGGAACCACCACCAAGGTGGCTGATGTGTGGGTGTGGATTTTGATTGTGTGCCAGCGTGCGAGAGGTGGTAGGTAGGTAGGTAGGTAGGTAGATCTTTTTGCAATAATATTATTATTTTCAATAATATTGTTTAGTGAATTTATATTTAAAATCGGAATGAATAGACGAATGGCGGGAAAAAAAGTACATGCAAAAGTGGGCGTGTGTGCAGTGTGTGTGTGTGTGTATACGGTGCAGTCGTTCCAAATACGATTAACTTTCGCTCGCTCTCTCTCTCTCTTTTTGTATTTGACTTTTGCTTTGTCCCGTTTTGTCATGTTCCGTTACGTAACGTCCCGTTCTATTCTTGTTGTTGTTGTTGTTGTTGTTTACAATCTCCATTTCCCCAAAAACAAGATTTATAATTATTATTATCAAACGTACGCCACTTCAGGTTTCCAAGACGCCAAGATGGAACTAAGAGTTCCGTTTCGAACGTCATTCGGTTGAATCCCATGACACATTCTTTTGGAACGAACCAGATAAAGAATTGGATTCACTTTGTCTCCGTATGTGTCTTGCGTGTGGGTGTGATTTCTCAACTGGATTCAACACCGAATCCACCGACCGACCGACCGAATTTCTTCCGACCTTGGATTCTCCGTTCCAAGTAAGTAGGAACCAGTTCCAGTTTCCTACTTACATTCGTTTTGGTGCACACTATAATGCACGATCCTTGGGATCCATCTCAAATTTTTCATTGCTCTCCGACTTCTTTGCTTTACGCTGCTGCTGCTGATCATCATCATCATTGCTTCGGATAATGTGGATGATCAAATCATCCACTTTTTGAATGCACCGATCCAAAGGCTCTGGGGCATTTCCCAAGAAGAAGAAGAAGAAAAATCATTGCAACCAGAATCCAGGATGCAGAATCCAGAATCAAGAATAATAATGGCCACAGACAACAAGATTATGGACGATTCTTCATATCAAGATGATGATGGTCTTCCAGAATCCTACTTGATTCAGGATTCTAAATGGCCCGAAATTCTAGGAAAAAAATATCGCAATTTTTTTGTGTGTTGTTATTCTTTTTTTCTTCGGCCCCAATTTTTCGAATCCTCCCGATTCCAACCGACCCGAGTAACAAGGCTTCGTTGGGCATCTCGAAAACAAGATAATCTAAATTCAATATAAACCAACCAACCAGCCAACGGAATCGTGTGTGTATGTGCGTGTGTGTGGATGCCCGTTATGAATCCGACATATCATTATTATTATGATTATTATTATTGTTATTCTACTTTTCTAGAATCTAGAATTGTCTCTTGAGGAGCAAGTGGATGGCTCAAATAGAGCCAGAGACAGGGAGCGAGAATCCATGGAGATTTATTCATTTTTTATATTTTTATTCATTCTCATTCTCATTCTCATTCTTCTGCAGTTCCAGAATCCAAAACCCAGAATCCAGAATCCTCCTCCTCCCATCTCCACCCAATGATAGTATCCTCTTCCTGTATCCTAGTGTTTGGTGTACATACTTTGTGAATGGTGGGGATCATGGGATCAATTCAATTCAATTCAATGTAAATTTTGATTCATTTTGTTATGGTTGGGAAAAGGAAATGGAGATCCCCCCACCGTGCCGGCACCATTCGTAAACAATGTAACAATATTGTTGATTGTTTGGGGCGTGGTCATTGTTTGGGTGTGTTTTTGGGCACCTTGCGTGTGTGAATGACCAGAAAATCAAAAAATGTTTTCTTGGAAATTTGTTTTTTTTGTGCTCAGGTATCCCAACAGCACAAATATATTATTAATATTAATATTTGCAGAGGATTCTGGATTCTGGATTCTTTTTATTCTTTTTTGGTCCACATGTCCTGGACACACCCATGTGGATGTTGGATCACATCGACATTCTCGACATTCAATAATTTACCGGACGCACACAATATTCCGAAATAGCGGAACACCGTTTGGGATTCCCGGAATGGGTCTGATGATGATGATGATGAGAGTTCGATACACTCTCGGAACAGAGAGCTTTGGACCCGGGGACAAAAAAAAGGAAGGGAGCAAAAGAATCCCGTTTGGGAATTCCGAATTCGAGAATCCGACGAGATCATTTCATCTTCATTTCGAATTGGAGAATCGGAGACTTAATCAATTTCTTATTTGATGTTGATTTTGTTGTTGATCACCATCGACCATCATCATTAATGATTTTTTGTTTTGTTTGGCTGGCGTTTTGATTGGGCACGAAAGGAAAACGGAAACCCACGATCACGCCCGGCAATCATTTAGGCCTCAACGGGTTTGCGGCCGTTCGCCAAAGCGTGTTCAAAGTGATGAAGTGATGAGGATTCTTTAATTGAAGAATCCTAGAGAATAAGTTTGGAGAAAAAAAATTTCTCGGAAATTTCGCTGCCAGCAGATGTTCGCCGCTGCCGATGCAGAACAATAGCGCCCAGTGCAATGCACTTGATGAATCCAGGCGTGAGATAAATTAGCATCATCATCATCATTATTACCTGGAACAGACCTGGAACGTTTACCCCAGTCCAACCCAAAACTTATGGAAATGGAACTTATGAAACATTCTTGGAAATGTGTGTGAACGAATATATGAAAGTGAGAATGATGATGGCGCCCATTAGTGATGGCTCCCAACGCGCCGGAAATTGAACCGTTTTTTTATTATTCGGGGATCGGAAATCCGTCGATAATTCTCGTGGATGGATTCTCGATATGTGTGTTCTCTCTCATTTCAACATTCAACCTTGAAAGTTCCGCTCGTTCACACCGTGGCGGCGGCGGCAAACATTGTTTTCCACTTGACATGGCTTTTCGTTTTTGAAACGTCGATTTCGATTGTCTTTTGGGCAATCGATTTGATTTTACACAATAGACGAGAAGATTTTCACCATATTGTGAAGATTATGTTCAACGAACCGGAAGAGGGGAGAGGATCGCAGTTTCCATTGGCGCCTGAATGTTGACGCCCATTTTCCCATTCATCATCATGGTTGCCATATTGAAGCCAGACAAATTTTTGTGATTTTTTTTTGTTTTGAATTTTCATTTTTTTTTGGAAAATTTAAAAAAAAGTGTCCTATAATAGTGTCCTATAATAATGTTGTGTTATATTTTTTTGGGATGAATAGAATCTCGCTCTCTCACTCTGGCTCGCTTTCGGCGGAACCAAACGCCCAAGAGATCCAAGAGATTCAAGGGAGTCAGTCCGGATTCAGTCCGGATTCAGTCGTCCGCAGCAGCAGCAGCAGGGGACACAACAGTTTATCATCAGGAAGACCAAAAAAAAAATCGTGTCTAATTATTCAGTTTATCGTATCCAAAAATAATAATAATTTCATCTAAGAGCTTGGAAAAATGTCTCTCGCGCCAGGATACTGCGAAATCAGAATAATTTATGAGAATAATAATCATAATTTTTTGTGTGTGTTAGCACTATCCACGCTGTTCTCCGAATAATTATTATTACAAAAATATTCTTCACACTTGGCGCCATCATAATGATGATGATGATGGAAATGGATTACAAGCCATCTTAGCAGCTACTACTACTACTAAAAAAAAATTCAACTTCCGTTCCCCAAGCAAGCAAATGAAGATGAAGCAGATAAGTGAAATGCAATAAAGGCGCCATAATGGTCTTTGAAAAAAAATAGAAAATATTTTTTTTTGTCCACCAATCAAGATCACCACCACCATCATCTAGTTGGCTTTGCGCATGCGCATTCTCCATGGGCATTCTTCAATCCCACGCCGTCGCTGGTCCACGATAGAATCCACCACAATTCATTGGTGCGCATGCGCATTTTGTGTTCCTAATCGTATTTGGCAGGCGGGAAGACGAGTGAGGGATTCTTCAGTCATTCAGTCTCGATTCTGGATCCTGAATCCAAGACGCATTCGGCTGTTGGCTGGCTGTGGCCGTTTTTGATCGGAGAATTTCTCGCTTGTTGTTTTTTTTTCGTGTTTGTTGCTGATTTGGATTGGCAATCAAATCATCATCAAATCATTATCATCTTCTTAATGTTCAGTTCCAAACTGTGATTCAAACTGACATGTTGTTTCATTAGAAGTTTCTTGGGGTTCTAAAAATAAATTTTTCATCAACGTTGGGCGTGTGGGTGTGTGGTGGTGGTATGTGGGTGTGTCACATCCGCCCAGAAGACAGAGAACAAGAAGGCCACGAAGACGAAGAAGAATCAGAAGAAGAAAACAATTAACCGAATTAATGTCTGTCGTGTTAAGGTGCCATACCGTTTGTATTTGGCAAATGATGTTTTTCAGGCATGTGAATCCATTGTCTGGTTCTGCTTTTGGTTCTGGTTCTGGATCTAGATTTGGTTCTTCATCTTCATTTTCATCTTCATCTTGATTCAGCCGAATAGCCAATTCGCCATCTTGCCATCATCCTGTGCTGCTTCGGTTGTTTCAATTGTTGTTGTTTCAGGTAAATTTATTATCTCCTTAATTATTTCTTGTTTCCTGTCGTTGTTGTTGGTGTTTTGCGTGATCCTTCTGGTGAGGTGATATATTAAAAAAAATAGTCCATTAAAATTTCCGTTAGGATTGTTGTGCAGGAAATGTTCCAACAACAACAACAACAATAATGCTTCAAGCATGTCTTGGAACAATCCGACGCCATCAATGTGATCACATTTAGGACTAGAATCCTGTTTCATTTTTTTTGTTTCATTTTTTTTTTCGTTGTCATTCGATTTTTTTTTCGGGTTTTCGGCTCCGCCCACAATGGACTCTATACATTTTGACCAGCTATAGTAGTAGCAGTAGTAGTAGTAGCTAGCTATGCAGTAGTAGTGGTAGCTGGGCGGTCCTAGTAGTTTTCTAGGCGGTGTTCCGGTTCTGGATCATTTTGTTGTTGTCCCATGTTTTTTCCATGTTCAAACTGGCTGAAAAAGAGAAAACATGTTAAATTTAGCAGAAACAAAAGTCATGACAGCAGAACATCCGGCCTAGGCGGATCCTGAGATCGGATCTTTTTTGATCCGATTTTAGGCCATTTTTTTTCTTTTTTATTCTTCTTTTTTCTCTTGCTCTCTCTCTCCTTCCAATAATGTTGCTGTTGCTGTTGTTTTAGGATGCTATTTGGGCGTGCCATATGGTGGTGGGCGTATAAGTGGGCGGGGCGTCAAACAAAAAAATGGTTATTTCGGGAAAACGCACGCACGCCTATGCTTATACGCCCCCACACACACGAATTACAAATGGATGTTATTGAATTTAAATAATATTCGCTATTTTTTCGGAAGAAGAAAACAAAATTTGAAGATCGGAAAAATCAAAGAATCTCATCTGAATGTCAAGAGCTTTGAGACTCTTGTTGAGAGAGAGCGAGAGTAAAATCAAAGAGTGAACGAGAGTGAAAATTTTGGATTCTGAAATCACGAAATCACGAATTCACGAATTCACGAAACTAGTGGAAAAAAACTGAAAGCTTTTTTTTCATTTTTTTTTGATTTTGATTTTGATTTTGATTTTTGATTTTATTTTTTTTTCTTTGTTGACAAGCTCTAAACAAACCAAACCAAACCCGAAAATTTCGGGAATCTAGAACACATCCCGAAACACATCCCAAACACATCATGCACACATTCAATCTCGCCACATGGTGTTCGCGGCCCGCGATGGTGATGTTACCGGATCCCATGTTGCCTTTACCGAACGGAACCTCTGGTGTGTTGTTGTTGGATCCGCAACTGCACCTTCACACAGCAGCGAAACGAGCGAACAACCAACAACAAAAAAAATGTTGGTGTGTGCAAAACACACAAATTTGAAATGTTAATAATATGAGAAATGTTTTCGGTATTCTTTTTTTTCGGGATTCGGAACAGGTTTTTTTTGGTTCTCGGCTGAACATTCTGTTCAGAGCCGGGCGTCCCAGTGCTAGTGTATCTTCGGGATTCTACACAATCCGGGCAACGGTAAACACATTCTGTCAGGCCATTTGAAACAGACATGGAGATTGTAATTGTAGACCAAAAAAAATTGCATGACAAGTTCAACATTAAAATTCTATGTTTTTGGAACCTTTTGTTCCAAGAACAATTCGGGTTCCACAGGAACTCGATCAATTTCACCGGAAAGATTCATGAATGGTCATTTTGGAACAACAAAATTACAAAAAAAAATAATAGCTTGGTTCTCGCGCGCGCCAGAACATTTTATGGCGCCCACGCACACACCATTAGGATGCGATACTACTCTCCATTGTTCTCCGGGGCCAAAATCATTGTGTTTTGTTGTTGTTTGGCTATTGTTGAGCGTTGTTTCCGTTGTGAGAAACGGAATCAGTGTCGGAAAGATATTCCGGAGACCGGATCCGAGCACTTGAGCGTTCGATTGGCTCCAGACAATCGACAATTTTTGGTGATCGATTCAAATGAGACAAGGGAAGTGAACGATCTTGCTTGGATATTACTGGAGGAGTCTATTGTGTCTGTGTTTCCGAATAAGTTACCTTTAGGTAAATATTGGCATACAATTTAGGTGAAACGCAGAGCTTAAGTTTTCTCCTCCTCCTCCACCTCCTGAATAACGGAATTTCCGAAAGGTTGTTTCTTATCGACAGAAATTTCCATTGTTTTGTTGAGATCGTTCGGTGTGGGTGTGTCGGATGCCTAGATGCCTGGATGCCTAGTGAAGTAATAATGAATTGCAAATATTTGCTTGAACAAGGGAACAAGGGAAACGAGAGTTCCCGTTCGACAAGCTCCTTTGCGTCTTGGAACTAGGAACTAGGGACCAGGAATTCTTTGGAAAATCTTCGGGCTTCGAAAAATTTATTCCTGGTACGACTAAGACCTTGTGTGTGTGTGTGTGTGTGTGTGTGAAAAATGATGTGAAGAAGAAGAAGAAGAAGAAGAATCAAAAATTTTTTTTTCTGTCGTTTATTGTTTGTTGTTGGTTGTTGGTTGTTCCAAGACGACGTTAAGTGTGGGCGTTTTCGGTTGAAAGTGGGTGTGCTGGTGTGTGTGTGTGTGTGTGTGTGTGTGTGTGGTTCCTAGAGCAATTTTCTCCTTTCTTTCCGTAACGTCTTGTAAATCAATCAGAATCAGAATTCACAGGGAACCACAATAGCGCGGCGTGTTTAAGTTGAAAGGTTTATAATTTTTTTTGTATAAGTTTGTTGGGCGCCATTATTTTGATTCCGAGGAAACGCCCCCCGAAAAAAGAAAAAAGAAAAGAAAGATTTTTAAAAAGGGTTTTTTTTGGCGGGAATTATTTATGAGACAGGAAAATTTAAATTATTTTTTTCGGTTATTATTATTATTGTTGTTTTTGTTGTTGTTGTTGTTGTTGTTGCCTGTCACTTTAGACTTGGTGAGGCGTGAAACAGAGAGAGCCAGAACAGGATAATGAATCGTTTTATGCTTACTTCGAAAAGTAGGGGAAATGCTAAGAATTCCGGAAACAGTATACTACCACCACTACTACTAGAACTATTTTCTTGATTTCCCAACTGAATAAGTAGGCACTCGCATATACTTTTTGTTTGATGATTTATAATTAAAAGCAATGCAATGCAAAGCAAAGCAACGCAACAATTTTTGAATTAATGAATTTGATTTGATGGCGAACGTCCGCCCACCCCCTACGCCCCGCCCACATGTCGTCTTCGTAGTGGTAGGCGAAGGGATGCTAAGTGCTTTTTTCGTCATTTTCGTCGTCAACACGACTATTTCAACTTTTACAACAATAATGATGATACGTGTGTGTGGGTGTGTGGGTGTGGGAGTGTGTTCTAGCGTCTACCTATCCGGAAACATACTGGCTGATGTTGATGTAGACTGTCAGCCTGACAAACGGCTAAAACAACAACAACACAGCAAGCAAGTCGACAGACAGACAGGAAATGAACACCATTCGCACACGCACGATGATTGAATATGAAACATTTTCATATTTGACATATTCTGCTTGCTGCACCGAACTGAACAAACATACGTCGTCGTCGTCGTCGTATTTGCATTCGATATGGCGCCATGATAGGGCGTATGATGATGAAGAATTTGAGTAGAGAGAATCAAATAGAAGAATGTCAAAATAAATTGAGAAAAAAATTTGGAACAAACTAATAATAGTAATAATAGTAATAGTAATAATAATAATAATAATGATAATAACATGGCGTTCCATTTTTGTTCAGATCCTGGATCCTGGATCAGAAATATGATCCAGAAACAGGAGCGGGAGAGAGAGTGAGAGCGGGAGAGCGAGAATATTTTTTTTTTGATATGGAAATCATTCATCTTTAAAGTTCTTCTTCTCTCGCCCGCTACAACTATGATGATGATGATGTTGATGTTGTTGTTGTTAATGTAATCCGAAAGAAAAACAACAACAACAACAACATGGAACAACTTGGAAGAATAATACACGAGAATACAAACCATACAAACCACACCATACCATACCATTCCGAAAGTGGGTGTGTCTTGTGTTGAATATAAAGTAAAGTAAATAAAATTCTGATGAATACAGTGGAATATATGTGTGTGTGCAGTGTATAGAATATATAATGATAATTGACACACGGGCTTGTTTTAGTTGGGCGCATTGGGCGTGTCCGGGTGGGTGGATGGATGGGTGTGGGTGTGTTGTTTCGCGTATGGGCGGGTGACAAAAAGTGCTGTTTCCATTGAAAAGAATAATGGATAATGGATAAAGGATAATTCAATGTGTGGAAATAAATTAATGATTATATACTTCCCAGAAATAACCGAAAAAAATAAAAATAAAAACGAAATGTTATTTGATTAAATAGGTTTGGCCCGATCGGAATCCGCCGCTGCTGCTGCTGCTGAAACAACAACCAGAAACAACCAGAAACAAACAAACAAGCAAACAAACAAACAAACGAAAAATTCAAGCCAATCCGCGTGGGCGTCAAGATTTCATCAGGATTCTATCATCGAAACAACCACACACACACAAACACACACACACATCAAAAAAACGCCCACGCCCGGAATCCCAAGAATGGATCATAGTGGTAATAGTGAAAACAATGTTTCAAGCACAAAACCATTGGAAGCATTGGAATATCCGTATCAAGTATTCTTGATCAGCCTATATTCGTTTACCGCTTGTTTTGCATTCATATCCAACCTATTGACCATTGTGGTGATGGTCAAAGGTAAACGTTGTAGTAGAGATTTGCGGAAATTTTTGATCAACCTTTCCGTTACCGATTTGCTGATGGCCGTATTCACCATTCCGTTCACATATACCAATTATATGCTTGGAAGATGGATATTTTTCCCATTTATGTGTCCCATTGTCAATTGTGCCCAATTGACCACCATCACCGTTAGCATCTATACATTGGTGGCCATTGCCATTGATCGGTAAGTGTTGGGCCGTTTGTAGACGGTCATTTTCTCTGGAATCGGTTCTTCTAATGTCCTTTGATTTCCTGTGGAGAGAAGGGGGCGTGTGTGGGTGTGTGCGCGCAAGTGTATGTGGGTGTGTCTTAGATTGATTACAAAGTTACTTAGTTACTTTAGTTAGTTTAGTTGGCAGCTTGGAAATTTAATTTGATTATATGCAAAAATAAAAAAAAAAACATTGATACATTTCAAGCACCATTTCCGTAAACCAAACACCACTTACCAACATCCCCAAGAGAAATCATTATAGGACAAAAGTGTGTTGAATGCGTGCTGGATTATAATTAGATTTGATTCTTCCCTCCCCCACCCACTTCAATTGATTTTCCCCTATTAATTTAATCAGTGTAATAATGTGTTTAGGAAGTCGACACGCCCACGTCCAATATACGCCCATACAACAGCGTACAGGGGCGTATACGCGTAGCGCTATCAATCTTTTGAGCAGCAGCAACAGCCAACAGCAGTTTCTGTTGAAATAATGAATTTTTTTTTTGTTTGGAATTTCGGTTTCCGCCCCTCCCAGCTATGTGGCAATAATGCATCCATTGAAGAAATCCATCAGTTGGTTCAAACAACATCGAACATTGATTGTGATTTTAATTTGGATTGTTGGCCTACTATTAGGCCTATCGCAATTGATCGTATCGGAAACCAACACGTTCATACACGATGGCCGTGAATATTTGTCCTGCGGTGAACGATGGACACCGGAAAGCACCGAAGGCCGACTGTACACTGCGTTCATATTTTCCACAACGTTCGCTTTGCCCATCAGTGCATTGTGTATAATCTATACGGCCATGGGATGGAAAATGTTCCGCTATCAGGGACCACAGCAGCAGCAGCAGCAACAACAACAGTGTGACCGGAACAAGAAGCGACCGGAATATTGTCAGAATCATAATCATCATAATCATCATCATCATCATCATTGTAATCATCATCATCTTAGTTCGCCAAAATCATCGACCAAATTCTATCAACAGTCGAGGAAACCGCGTGGCCCGGAAGAAGCGAAACTGATGTTCAGCAAGACGATCAGACAATCAGAATCGGAATGTTGTAAATCGGTTGGTGATGATGAACGTTCGGCATCGTCGGCAATAGGTATGGTATACAATTGTTTGAAGTTGATGTCCGTCTATCAATCATCGTCTTGGTCTTTTCGTCTTTTGGTCGACCAGTGGACGATCAGCCACCGGAAGTGATGGCCGCCAATCAGGAGGTAGATCTCAATCATTCTACCCATTCTGTTTGCTACAAGTCGCTGCATGTTGGAACCAACAACAAACAGGATCCCAACAAATTGAAATGCAACAACAACCATAATCATAATAATAATAATAATAATAATGACCAGAAAAGCTCAAGTACTAATAATAGTTCATCATATTGCAATTATGATTATGATAGCCAAGGAAATCGTGTACAATCAATCAATCAACGTTCCTGGAAATTGATGCACATACGCAGGAATAAGGTAGGTTTTGTATCTTATGAAGTAGGTTTTATAGGTGGCTTCCAATTAAATTTATCACTTGCGAATTCTATGGGATTAATTCCAAAAAAATTAATCTTTTGGATAATCTTAGCAAAACAAAAAACAATCATCCGAAAGGGCGAAACCTTCTTGTTTTAGGGGGCGGAGAATTATAGCGCGAAAATAATTATTTTGATTATTTTCAATTAATTAGTTAGATTTAGATTTAGAGAGACAGAAGCTAAGCGCGATTAAAAAAAATAGCTAGAAAGAGAGCTGCCCCCCAAACAAAAAGCTACATATTTTGGCCAATGGCAGGCTTTGAATTTGGCTTCAAACAAAAAAAAAACGATTATCAGTATCAACAGCGCCCGCCTACGCGCCTACATTTCTGTTGGCTGGCTGGCTGGCTGGCTAACTTTATTAGGCGGCGAGAATCCTGCTAATAAAGAAGGATGATTATTATTAGTTTTTTGTGAAAAAAACGGACATAGAATTTGCTGCTAGATCTCTGGATAGCTAGAACGAGGAGATAAAGGGCGGGTTGTCGTGGATAAATTACATTCAGATCTACTAGCATTCGCTGGATCGCTGTTGCTTTTTTGTTTGCGGATAACAAAATAATATTGTAATGCACCTGCTTGTACTTGATCTGCAAGGATAATAAATTCAATGAAGTAAGGAAGAAAAGAATCCGGCTAGGAGCTAGGAGTATCAGGTAGTTTCTGGATGCATTAAATGTTGGTGCAAACAAAAAATGCTTATTCTAAAAATAAGTACAAGTATCTTCAAGAAGAAGGGAAGAGGAAGTCGTTGAAATACTTGAATTTTTCATAAGACTCTAGTTTGTGCTGTTTGTGGGACACACTTTTCACGGATAGTTTTTCTTAAAAAAAATACTTTTGGGACAAATTGTTAAATTATTAAAAAAAAACAATACTTCAGACACCAGACACCAAACATCATCATCAAATTCTGTTTCCGATATCAAAAGTTTCCCAAAATTTGGGTGTCTAGACGGGGAAGTTTTGCGAATGAAAAAATCAGTGGTCAACCTCAAATCAACGTTTTGGGGCGGATCATTCGCTCACTCTCTCTCTCTCTGCCTCTCACATACACTCACTAACAATGGCATGAAATTATAGGACACACACATAGCACAAGCACACAAGCACACAAGCATTAGATGTGTATGTGTGTGTGTGCGCGCGCTTTCAGCCAAGCTTGGTTGAGGCCCACCCATTGGTTTGGTTGTACAGCAGAGTTGAAAAGGGCGTTTCTCTGGGCAGCATACATTTGATCAAGTTTCATTCATTTTGTTTCTTGTCTTCTTCTTCTTCTTCTTCTTTTCACTTTTCCACTTTAAGGTGCTGAAAATGCTTATTACAATAATAGGCGTGTTCACCATTTGCTGGCTACCAATACAAATGTTCAACATATTAATATATTTTATGCCGAATTTTTTAAAAGTTGATTCCGAATTCAAATATTATGCGTTCGTTGGTAGCTACTTTTTCTGTCATTGGATATCCATGGCTCATAGCTTCATGAATCCGATCATTTATTCGTTTATGAGCAAAAATTTTCGAGTAAGTTTAAATTTTTTCGTCTTCATCATCATCATTCTCGTTTCTAGGCGATTTTCGAGTCTCGGGTCGCGGTATTGATTAAATAATAATGAACTGGATTGGCGCACGCACACACACACACACACACACACAGACACACAGCTCAGATTCTGGGCCCCATCAGAGTAAAAGCTAGCAGAATCTAGCTGTTAGTGGGTCAATATAATACATAAATCTAATTGAATGAACGGGAAACTTTCTTGCATCATGTTTTTGAATCAAAAAAAAAAATTTTTTTGGTTCAACTAGAATATTCGATACGAAAAAAAAATCAGTCCATTCTCACGTTTCGTCCGCAACATTCCGTTTAAGATGCTTCTCATATTTGCTGGAAAAATATATAAAAAGTCAGTTATACAATATTGATTCTAAGAACGAGAAAAAAATAGGACCCACTTGATTTGGTGAGGAATTTCGCCCGGCCATCGTCAGATTTCAAGCGGTTGATATTAAATGAGGGGGATCGATCTGGTACATCCAGAAATTTCGGTCTTCTCTTGATTGATTCAAAATGAAGCGAAGAGATGCGAAACTTTTTTCCCTGTCCCGCGCGATTCAGTTCCCGAATGATGATGGGTAGTTCCGGAATAATCATGGAACCAAACAACGTTCCAAACGAGAAGAACATCTAGGGGTGAAGGGGGAAAATTGAAAAAAGTTAGCACCAATGTAAATAAATTATCGACCTTTTGGATATGTTGGAAAGACAGCAGCTTGAGTGTGCGGTTGCAAAAAATGTAGTTGAATAAGCGATTGAAATTCGGTTTGAAGAACTGGCTCGGACCAGGCCGGACGTTGAACATTGAAGTTGTTGATGAGCTTCATTAGTGGTGGTGGTGTGTTGCCAAATCCAGAAATGTTGACTTTGAAGTATGATCGGATGGCTGGTCCTTGGACTGGAATGATTCGAACCATAGTAGTCGACCATAGTTTGCATTAATCTTGATTAATCGCCATTAATTATAGTCGGGCAATGGACAACAGGATAGCATAGTATAGTATAATAGTTGCAGGCGTTCATTTTCACTTCAAATTTTGCCGCCAAATTCGGTCCTTATGTTGTTTCTTATTGATTAATTTTTTCCGGTCGAAATGAAAATAGTCCGATATGAAGATGATATTTTCCAATTCCCGGTACCATTGTCTGTGGCGAAAGACGTTCGGAACTTTAGGTCGAGAATCTACAATGAACGAAATTCATTATGGAAAACATCATCATTATTATCAGAAACAAGATAAAAGACAAACCAATTATAATAATAAAATTAATAACAATAATAAACAGTTTGGTTTCACCAAAAGCTACTATTATCCGGAAGATCAAAAACAACCAACAACACCACAGCAACAACAACAACAAAAACAGCCACAAAACAATCAATTTTATCGATTAGAACCAAATGGTGCGGTTACCACGGCCATCGAAAACATCTCCAACAACATGGATAATCATCATTTATCGAAAAATTCCGCGAAAAAAGGAACAACCAACAACAAATGTAACGACAAGATCAAGGATTTGGTGATTATAGCCAATGATACGAATCACTCCAATAATCATCATTCAAGTGATCTTAAAAATATAATTTAAAAACCTACTTTTGTAAAATGATGATAATTTTAATAATCCATGTTGTGGCTAAAACTTTGGTCAAAGAACGGTATTTTTTTCAAATAAAATTCGAATTGGAAGGTTTTTTTTGAAATTCGAACACTATCGTCATACTATCGATAGTATCGCGATTGTTGGGCAGGTTCGAATTCGAATTCGAATGTGCCGGCCCACAATAATCAAAATCGAACTGATTTGTGTGCGCTAACTGTTCCTCTGCTGAGCAGCGGGGCCGGCTCTCGTTCTCTCGGCACGCGCTAATCACATTGCTGCACTACAAGTTCATTTCAGCGATCTTTTTCACTTGTGGCTTTAGATTTTATTGCAAAAACAGTTTTTTTTTCAAAAAAAGAGGCGGAGCATAATCATACGCCGAATCAACCAATACAGCGGCAGTTTTTATTCAAAAATCCCTCACAAACGCCATCTTTGAAGCCGTTTTGTTGGCACTTTTTACGACAAGCGCTAACGCTTGGACAGGTAAGCATTGCCACAATGGGATCCATGTCTTTGTTTTCCGGTTCGGAAGTGTCCACTGAATCTCCTACCGGTTTTGCTTCGACCATCACCATCATGATGAAAGCTTTGAGAAAACAAGAAGACAAAAAGTCATCAACCGGCTGAATCAATCTAAATCAACGGTGAGCTCCCTTACCTGCTACAACCACCGCCAACGATAACCAGAAAAATTTTTGAAATTTCATTTTGTTCTTCTTCTTCGCTGCTGTTCTTGAAATCGGATGTTGATGATCGGTAAGTTGGTTTGTTTTGATCTGAATCTGTTTGGGGATCTTGATCTCTCCATTTTATACTTCTTGATCGATTTCCGAAGGTGGGTACGTTTTTGATACGTTCGATGAGTTGTTCTTTGGATACCATTCACTCCGGTAACCAAAGACCAACGTGCATGTGGTAAGTTAACGATACAGACGATAACGCTAGATATTGGAGAGCATGTTTATTTTCTAAGAAAACCGCCATCCTTTTGTTCTCGGCGAAGGGCGACCAACCAGGCCATCAAACGCCGATCGACATGTTTTTTAAACAAGAAGGATTCCAAGGATTCCATTAATCTAGGAATCCAGGTCAAAATCAGATCAACGAAAGGCTTGCTTGATTTATATGCGGCCTTCTTGGAATCCCTTTTTGGATTCATTAATTATCAAACAATGGTTGGAGGTGGGTGCATTTTTCTGACACACATTCCGAAAATAATTCGAATTTGGAATTCGAATTCGAAATAATGATTCGAAATGGAATCTTTTTTTTCCGAAGAAGCAGAATAGAAAACGTGAATGAAATTATAATTATAACCAATCGCGTTTCCCAGTCTTTCAGGGGTGTGTCCGGATAATTACGCAACAACAACAACAACAATATGATTGCAACATCAATTACCGACTACAACTGCAAAAAAATCGTTTCTGGATGCCAAACAATGATGGTAAAATGGTAAGAAAAAAAATCATGAAGCCCTAAAGGTTGTAAAATTGTAACATCTTTCTCTCGGTTGCGATGTGATTACCAGCAAAATGGAATCTGATGTTTGATTTACAACCAGTTTAGTTAATTGTTTTATAAACCACCACCATCATCACCAACAATCAAACGGTTTTATTATAGAACAGGCACAGACACAAAGGCAAAGGTAATGAAATCAAAGCTTAATTTTGTTAAATTTGTTCCAAAATCTTCTCTGGTCTTATCTGAGACCGTCTGAGCTTTTTTAAGCTTTTTTTTGGGATCTGAGATTTACAATCTGGAACAACAACAACAACAACAACTAGATTAATCCCGAGGATCATAAACCACCAAAAACCAAAACTCCAATCCGTTTTGGTTGGCTCCAATCCGGAGGCTGGTGGCATTTCTCATTCCGAAAGAGGAGGATTCTCTCTCTCTCTCTCGGATTTCCATCCAACAACAACAACAACAACACGGGAAAAAACATGGATGACCATCTACAACAGCAACAACCAGCGAATCCATCATCCGGAATCCAGGATTTAGCCGGAAATCCGATTGATGGCTACAATGATCCGGCTCAGCTGGAAGGCATGGAAATCAAAGATTCACCATTTCGTTTGACCGGCCACCATTCGATAGCGGCCGGAAGTTTCGGACAAGTTTATTTGACCAAAAACAAGGATACGAAAGAATTTTGTGCAGCCAAATTGGTACGGAAAGATAATCCCAATGCAAAGCTGAAATGTGAATATGAGTGGTATAAGATTTTGGGTGAGTGCTGTTTCTTATTCTTCTTAGATGGGCGTGTTGGGGGGCGTTTCTGGGTGGGAGGGGCTATATTTTTTAACAAAAAAAACTTTGTTGTTTTCCTTTATGTTTTCGTTGTTCCCTGGAACTCCCTCCCCCAACAGAATCCTATCCAGGTCTGCCAAGAGTATTGCATTTTGGTGAATGTGGCCCATACGATGTGATGGTAATGGAATTATTGGGACCGAATTTGGAACGTGTGTTCAACAAGAATAAATCCAAATTTACCGTTAGAACAACCACACAGATTGCGTTGCAAATATTGGAGATAATGAGATTTATACATTCCAAGAAGATAATATTCTGCAATGTTAAACCGGAGAATTTTTGCTTGGGACCACCGAACACTCGTCAGGCGAACCAAGTGTTCATGATTGGCCTGATCAATGCACGATGGTTCGAAACCGAGGATTCACGTCATATACCCAAGAAGACAACGGAGAATGTGGAGAAGAAACGTTTTGGCGTTTACGGTACGCCCAGGTATATGAGCCTGAACGCGCATAAAGGTAAAGAGATTAGCCGCCGTGATGATCTGGAATCATTGGGATACATGTTGCTGTATTTCCTTTATGGTAAGCTACCGTGGCAAGGTTTGATCAATGGAAATTGTGAGAATATTTATCAGATCAAGAAACGTATTCATTTGGATGAATTGTGCGCTAACCTTCCGCCGGAATATTATCACTATATGCTCTATGTTCGAACGTTGAAGTTTGCTCAAGAACCGAATTATCGTTATTTGATAACCATGTTCACCAAGCTGCTGAACAGGATCAACATGGAATCACGGCTGGTCAACACCATGGATATATTCGATTGGAACATCGAAGGCATATTCCCGACGGCCGAATCCGTTCAAAATGATTCGACAACAACAAATACGACGGCTATCAATTCGAATTCGAATTCCAACTCTAACAACGACGGTAATTCGGATGGTGGGACGGGTGGTGGCAACGTCGTTGCTGGCCGCGGGTTATCATCACCACCGCCACCACCACCACCATCACCGTTGCAAACATCTTCGCCGGCTAATAGCCTGACACATCAACATCATCATCATTCTTCTATTTCTTCCATTACTTCTTCTTCGTCGTCTTTTAATTCTTCTTCGGTGAAACGTAAACAAGTTTCATTCAAAATCAGCCTTCAAGATGGTGATAATGGTGGTGATCAAAAAAATCCATGAATAATGGATGGATCGTGGCCAAAAGTGATTCAATTTGATGATGATGATGTCGATGTCGATGTCTGGTTGATGCATTTTGTTTTAAATTTAAATATATTTTCGCGCTATAATAAAACGATAATTCTAACGATCACCGGATGTTGGATGTTGTTCCGTTTAAATTTAATTTTTTTGCTTGTTTCGTATTCGAAAATAATGGCTTCTTTTTGCGCATGCGCAGAAATTTGTTTTTTTTTTTCGCTATTTCCACCAAAATCAAACACCACCACCAACAACCAATTCAATTGAATGGAAGGAAGAAAAAGCGCGCGAAAAGCCCGGAATGTTCGGAATGTCCTATTCATCCAAAGAGAATCCAGAGAGAATCCTGGATTCTGGAGATAATTAGACTGATTCAATACTGAATCTCTTGAACTAAACGATTGTGGTTGTGTGTGTTTGCTTCAGATTTTTTGTTCCAATTCTTCTTGTTTTTTTTTTTATCGAAGCATTGCATTTGGGTGGGCATGTGTGGGTGTGGACGGGTGTGTGTGTGTGGGCGTGTGAATCCAAGCGTAAACAAACAAAAGAATAAAGATCTGGCCAACAAATATGACAAAAAAAGGCTTTTGTGTCCGTATGTGTGTGGGTGTGTCTAGATGTGTTTTGTGCTTGAAATTCATTATAATCATCATCATCATTTTGGGTTCGCTCGAAACTTGACCATTGTCCATTGGCAGAAATCAAATATATATATATGAAATTCGGTGGTATCCAGTGGTATTCATTGTTTGGTTGATTGTTGCTCGCTCCCGCTCCCATTCTCTCTCTCTCGCTCTCTCTCTCGCTCGCCCTTCTTCAAGACAAGAAGAAGAAGATGATTAATATTTTGTCCACTTGAATCCATTGGCTCATTGACCACTTCTTCTTCTTCTTCTTCTGGTGGTATTTTTTGTTCCAGGATCGTTCCAGGATCGGCCCAAAGATCGATTCCAAGACGGATTTCTAATATCACTTCCTACTATAAATCATCATCATCAGCAGCAGCATCATTTTGGTTGGATTCTCGCTCTCGCTCCCGCTAGCCCGCTTCCCCTCGCTGGTTTATTAATATTTATGATGATGATGATGATTGTCGTGGTCCACCCTAACATTTGGGGATGGTGGACACCCACCAAAAGTGTGTTAATTTTGGATAGAATCCAGAACCGCGCGCGTTCGCGCTATGGTTTTACTGGATCTTAGATCGTGTTCCAACTGAATGTTTAGGCTAAATCTTTCCCGGGTTTTCCCCCAGGTTCTCCCCAAAGATAAATAGAACTTGAGATATGCTGGATGGATCCTCCTCAAGGATTATCCACCACCAGTGGACTAGTGGAACAATGCACACACACACACACACATGCTGGATCCAGAGGAAGATCCAGAGGAAGATCCATACTACCAAGACTAGGCTGCGATTCTGCGATTCTCGCTCGCTCGCTCAAACGGATTACCGCAAGACAAGACGGACCACACATTCTATCTTTAATCTCTTGGCTTTAATAATTTATCCAAATTCTTCACCACAAAATCATGCATGGCCGTATAAGAATTGTAAAGCTGATTACAAATCCTACACAGCGAATAATATTGATCACGATCCAATTCGACCAAACATCGTTGCAGATCTTCCACCTGTGGATTGATCATCATCTGCTGCAAGGCCAACGCCCGCTGGTGATAATAATTATTAAACGAACAAAGCTGATTAAAGCTAAACGTATAGATTTCCGTTATATTATCAATTGCTTTGAACTGAACGGAAACACCAAAATTATGCCCGTCCTGAATCTTCGGAGCCAATATATCGAAGGCAAAATTAATCTTAATGGACATTTGTAATAATTCCAAAACGAACGGTTTCAAACGTTGGATCATACGATGTACTTCCAGATTGGTTTCAATCATTGTGACCCCAGCAAACCGTACGATCGGATCAAACATGAACGGTTTTGATGAACAATTCTGGAAACAATTGGTGGGATCTTTTCCTTCCAATTCTTTTAGAATATTTTTGTTAATGGTTTTGCCATACATGGCGATCCATTTGGCTATTTCGGGATCCATATCGAATATTCTGGACCAATCAAAATCCTTCTTGAGCCGTGATAATTCTTCACGTTTTTTCGGGAAATATTGCAGCACGATCATTACCGATTCTTTGGCTATACGTTCACAAAGCTCATTGGCTTTTTCATCATCATCATCCAATTCATTCGGTTTAGGAATCGGTATCCGTTCCAGAATATTCTTGGTTGAACCCGGTGGCGATGAACCTTCTTTTTCCATTGATTGACGAACGAGACGATGAAGCGATTATTTGCTACGATTTCGCTACAATTTCGCTACAATTTTTTTTATTCTGATCAACAACCTTTCTTTCTAATTTGAAGGAAAAACAAACAAACAAACACACAAAACGAAACAAAAGATGAACCTCGAATGGAAGTGGAAACCAAGTGCAAGGACACGCCCAAAAACCTAAAAATAAACGGACCAAATCAACGAACCGAATCGAGCTTTAAATAGTTTTCATGACCAGTTTTAGTTTATTTCGTTGGTTTATTCGATTCGATTAGATTAGATTATTCGTTCATTCATCCGGATTAATGCGGAGAAAAATTCGATTCGATTACACACCCACCCACCACACCCACACGAATGCACGCACGCACACACATGAATAAACTTGTTCGAGGGAGCCGAATGATCCAGTGGTCGATCCCAAACGATGAACTGCGGAATCGTCGCCGATTCTGAAAGCAAGCGGAAACTCATAATCAGCTGAGCTGATTGAAATGCACCGAATCGTGTATGTGGCTGGATTTTAATGATTAATTTATTCAATTGTTGGTTTTGGAATCAGGGTTTTGGAATCCGGATTAGGATTTGGAGTGAGCCCGTGGATCCGAGCCCAACGTTGATTGCCAACATTCCCGTAGGAATTGGATGAATTTCCTGGGATCATCTTGGTAGCGTTTCAATTCAATGTTCTCCCAATGACGGCCATCACCAGCAGGATGGTCACCATCTTGATGTCCGAAAACGTTCTTCAAAATCGAATCCAAAATCTTTGATTCCTTCGATTCGGCATCCGGTGGATTGTCTGGATACTGGATCACCTGGAACATTGTATGGAGATTTTGGTGTACCATCTCAACACTTGAACACAAAGTTTAGCATCACAGAAGCCATGCCCCTCCCTCTGACCCGCCCTCTTCACTTACGTTTCCATTCCGATCAAGTGGGTGTGGATTCCCGGTTCCATTAGGGAATGTCGCAATGCTAATCTACATAAAGTGATCTGGTCATCACCACCATCCGTCGCCTGTTTCAAATACGATTGGGCTTTGGAGCACAATTGTCGGATGTGCGCAGGCGCAGGATGCCAATCCGGGAGTGGTTTGTCGGGATTCAACAATCCCATACCGAATATGGCCGCATTGATCACGCCTACATTTTTGGACTGGACGGAGAATACGCCTGGTCAAACCTTGAAACCTCCTCCTCTTGGACACCAACCTTGAAATATGGCAGATAATCCCGTAGTTCCATGTCCCATAATGTATGGCGACAATAGGTAAGGATGCAATCAATTTTGATCCCACACTCGGATTCGGATCGTTCCAAGACTTCTCTGCCAAAAGGGGAGGACGAATCAATCATTGTTAGTCACACCCACACACGCCCATACACACCCACCTACAAATGGATGGATGCAGATCGTCCATTACTTACTTCAGTAATTTCAATGAATATCCAGTGATACCAATGTAACGGATTTTGCCTTCTCGCCGGAATTGGTCCAATACGGGCAATGTTTCCCGGAGTAACACCCTTTGGGAGGGGCAAAATTCAACATCATGGATGTGCAGCAAATCAATATAATCCAGGTTCAGTGTTTGTAAACTATTCATCACCGATTGTCGGCAAGCTTGGGCGCTATAGTCGAATGTACAATCAGGATGGCGCCCGAATTTGGTGGCCACAAAATAAGCCTTCCGTGGGACGGTTTTCAAAGCCTAAGAAGAGTACGGGGGAAAGGAATGAATCAAATACGAATACAATTAGTCGAATAATCGAATGGCAAACATACTCGGGATTCTCGAGTCGGGTTCCCGATATCATCATACTTGGCCTACAACCATTTCGGATACGCCCATTCCATAGAATGGTGAAGTGTCAATAAGATTGATGCCCATCTTGATTGCTTCGCGGATTGCCTGGATCGATTGTTCCGCATTGATCAGTTGGCCTTGTGCATCCAAAATCACACCGTTGCCTACATGAGCTGCACCGAAACTAATCAAAGAAATCGACATGTTTGTTTGGCCTAGTTTTCTGAAGGGAATTCGGCGGACAGTGGATTCATTAGACCATCCTGGAACAAAAGTACTAGGCAGTGGCGGTTCGGACGTTTCGGACATCTTTTTTTGTGGAAATATTAATTAACGAACAAAACGAAAAAAACCAAAACACTCGGTTTGTTTTGATGCCAGTTTGTGTGGCACAACAAAGACACCACACTCTGCTCTACTGTCTTGAAGCCGCTCGAAATATCTTAGCCGATCAGCTGATCAGCGAAGCGATGTCTTGGATACCACCACCAACCAACCAATAATAATAATAATGAACTTTGTCATTTTCTTGGTGGTGGTATCTAACCAACATCCCCAATTAATCAATCATCATCATGATTAATTATCCAAAGAAATTTCGTTTTTTGTTTTAGTTCGTTCGTTTTATATGTCCCATCTCAAATCAATGATCATTGATTCAATGAAGAAACAATGAATGATTCTTTTGTGTGCTTTTGAAATTTTATGACAATTATAAATCCAATGGCTCCAAGATCCAAGACAGAGAATCTATTCTGGGATTGTACATGTTCCAAAAATCGGGCACCCGGGCACGCAAACCCGAGCCCGGAACATTGTTCCAACAAAAAAAAACGACCTCCATTATCAGCTAACACTGGAGATTCCGGATTACCGCACAACAACGATTACAATAAGAATAAGAAGAAGAAGAAGATAATACAATCGAGGTAACAACAACAACGGAAACAACGGAAGCAAAATTTCATCCATGAATGAACCATGTTTCTGTTGTGGCTGTCTGTTGACCAAAGCCAACGAAGACGACAACTATAACGACAACGACAACGACGGCGGATAATGATCAGGAAAAGGATGCGTGGGCGTGCTCGTTAGTGGGTGTGTGTTTGTGTGTAAGTGTGCGTGCCCTAATCAATAAATAATTGTCTAGTTTGATTTCGAATTTCGATCGTTGGTTGGCTGGCTGGTTGGGGGTAGGGTGGGCGGGTTGCTGTGCCTGATGTGATGTGTGTTGACATGATGAAATCACAGGCAAGCACTATAATACAATTATACTAATCATTATAATAACCAGGCGAATGAGAACACACAGAGGGAAACACACACGCCCACAATTTTCGTTTTATGCTTGAAACATCCAATCACAAGACAGAGAGAGCGAGAGCGAGAGAGAGATTAAAGCTGTAGAGATTGTAAAATAATCTGCTTATTTTGCTTTGGTTTGCCTTAGCCTCCTCCTTCTCCTCCTCGCCTTTAGTCCTCTTCATAATCTCTTTTTCTGTCTTTCTGTTTTGAGAAAATCAAACCTCCTCCTCCTCCTCCACACACACTGGTGGCTAGCTGGCTTTACACTGGCTCGCTTCAGTTGGGAGTACAGCTTTGGCAGCTGTATTGTTATTGGAGATAACGCCCCCGCCTCTCCACAGCCATACCAGCCACAGCCACAGCAACAACAACAACAACAGTGGGGGACGAGGACAACAATTGAACAACAGTCGAACAGTCCAATCCAGTCTCCATCCAGGCTTGCGCCTAATCTCGAAAACATTGCCGACGAGTTCCTGAAGGATCCTGGAGGATCTCGAAGGTTCCCGGAGGATCCAGGAAGAATCCAGATCTTGGGTCAAACCAACAACGTCAAAAACAACAATCGAAAAAAAAAGAAAAACAAAAACAAAATTAAATAATTTAGTAAATCGGGTCGAGATCCTCGAGAAACCAGATGTACCAGAATCCTCATCGATCATCATTAGCTAATAAGATTTTGTTCTTGTTTTGGTTGGCGACATTACCAACTCAAGCAAACACCCAGCCACACCCACACAGCCATGGTACCTTCGGCAATATTACATCACATCACATTAACCAACCAATCAGAAAAAACGAAACGAAACGAAAAACTCAATCTACTACTTTTTTCTGTTCTCGTTTTCTGGTAGCAAACATCTGCGCTTAGTTCCCGCCAAAAATGAAAAAAATAAAACCCAAAATCCTATGGTGACTACACACCCCCAGGCTCCCGGAAGCGATCCACGATGGTAAACAAGTAATACTGATGATGATACAACACACAACACAACATACAACCAATTTCTCCAAGAGCAGCAATCCAATTTGATGTTTGAATTTTTCGCTTTCTTATTTTTTTTTCTCGTACATTTGCTTTTTTCGCGCGCGCTCGAAATTCGAAAAGAAAAGCGAAAATCAAGAAAAAAAAACTAGCGCACACACACACACACAGAAGGCGGGGCTATTGTAGCTATTGTAGAAGTAAATGTAGGACATCATGTGTCTCGTCATCGCGGTTAGAGTCATCACATCAGACCAATCACAGAGACACACACACTTAAAGCTTCTAAAAGAAGTGGTCAGCCTCTTTTCCCTTCTTCATCTACTGTTTATAAAGTGCTGCGTCATCGGTTCGAATCATCACACACCAGACCAATCGCAAAGGGAGGAGTCAACCTTCTTCTTCTACTGTTTATAGTGTGCCGCGTCATCTGTTCAAGTCATCACATCAGACAAATCACAGAGAGAGACACACTTAAAGCTTCTGAAAGAAGTGGTCAGCCTCTTTTCCCTTCTTCTTCTACTGTTTATAGTGTGCCGCGTCATCAGTTCGAGTCATCACATTAGAACAATAACAGATAGACGACTTTGAAGCTTCTGAAAGAAGTGGCCAACCTCTTTTCCCTTCCTCTACTGTTTATAGTGCCTGTCTCGTCATCGGTTCGAGTCATCACATTGGACCAATCACAGAGAGACGTACTTAAAGCTTCTAAAAGAAGTGGTCAGTCTCTTTCCCTTCTCTTACTGTTTATAGTGCATCTCGTCATCGGGGTTCGAATCATCACATCAGACCAATCGCAGAAGGAGGAATGTACCGTCTTCTACTGTTTATAGTGTGTGTGTCTCGTATAGCGTAAGCGGGCTGGACATCGCCGCGCTTTACACTGCTAAGAGCTACACACAGTCCTCGCCTGTTGAAGAGGCGACTGGATAGAATCATTATTAATATTTTTATTTGGAAAAAACGGAAAAAATAATGGGCGTGTGTGGGCGTGGTTTGTAAACAATCATCCATTAGAATGATGATGATGAAGATGGTAGAATTTTGGAATAAATAAATAAAGAGCAATAGAAATATGGAATGGTCGGTTCGGACAACAGATCAATTATGATCATGATTAATAATTAATAAAATTACAAAGTGCTTTGAATTATAATAATAATAATAAGAATAATAATGTTACATAATCAATTAAATAATAATAATAATGGTTACATAATGCCTAGGAATTGAGGACCTTGATTTTGATTCGGAATTTTCTGGTTTTTTGATTGTTTGTTTGCGGCACCGATCATATCACAGCGTGGAACACTCATACACACACCCACGACTCCTCCCATCGATCCATTAGGGCGGGATTCGAACTTCACCATCCTCCATCCGCCTGCTCCTCCTCCTCCTCTCCTTCATTATCGTCGTCCGGATTCGGAGTGTATGCTTGTTGAGAATATTTGATTTCAATCTTATCACCAATCTCGTTGATCACTTCCAAAGAACGATCCAACATTTGTTTAGTATGAGCAGCGGACACACAGAATCGAACACGTCCAGTGGTTAACGGTGTGGCCGGAAATCCGGCACCGATGAATCCAAGGCCTTTATCGTGGGCCATTCGAATCACGGCGCTGAAAAACGAAATTGATTTTTGAACATGGAACATCGAAAAAGATCAAAGATCGTATCGTCGATCGAAAAAACTTACGCAATTTTGGAACAAAAACAAATCAATAACGGTACAACCGGTGAATCATCATGCCCATACACAATGAAGCCCATCTGCCGAAGTTTTTTCCGAAAATATCTAGAATTATGTGCCAAACGTTTGATACGTTTAGCTCCCTCATCCGTACCATCCTCGCCCAACAATGATTGCACCACGCAGATGATCTGTTTGGCAATCGGTGCCGACATTGGATTGGCATAATAATGCGAATACGAATGGATACGGATCATGTCCACCAATGATTGGCTGCCTGCAAGATAACCACCGGCCGCGCCGAAACTTTTGGTAAACGTGCCCATTAAAATGTCCACATCATTCGGATCACAACCATAATAATCGATCACACCACGAGCATTCGGGCCAAGCGCACCAATCGAATGAGCTTCATCCAAGTAAATGTAGCATTTATATTTCTTTTTCAATCTGATCAATTCTGGTAGATTAACGATGGTACCTTCCATTGAATAAATACCTTCCACCAGTATGAAAATCTTTTTCCACGGTTCACCGGATTTTGGTTGGCCATTAACGAGGTATTTACGGATTTTCCTCTCCAAATCTTTCATGTCTAAGTGGTGGGGATTAATTCAAGCAGAAAGAAGAAGAAGAAGAGAGAAACATTGTTTCTTTTCATCATCCAAATCATCCGCATCATCATCCACATCATAATAAGCTTACCATTATGTTTGAAGACTCTGGTGGTGGCTCCGCTCAAACGGCAGCCCAAAATCAAAGAAGCATGATTATGTTCATCGCTCAAAATCAAACATCCGGCGTGTACAAAACATTGAATATTGGTCGAATTGGTTGCGAAGCCCATCCCAAACACCACACACGCTGGTACGCCCAAAAATCTTGCCATCAACCGTTCCAAATGTTCAACATGTTCGCCATGTCCCAATTCATTCCGGGTGGAACAAATACCAACACCATTCGATTGGATCATCCGAACAATCTTCCCATGGATTTGGCCCGTGTTCTCCGCATAACCCAAATAATTATATGAGCCCATATTGATTACACGTGTTTTGGTACCAGGATATCTGCAGGATATTTTTTAAGATTAATCCGTATATGAAATTTGGATAATCCAGAATCAGAACAAAGAACAGATACACACATACTCGAATGACCAATTGTGATCGAGGGAAACGCGATCAACCAGATCGATTTCGGCACCGGGAACGCTTGCAATAGGCCTATTCCATGCATCACATATCCGCCGGTAAATGTTACGTGTGTAAAAACTTTCAAAACTTTTATATAAACTAGTGAAACCCTGTTTAGGTGTTGAACAATTGAAAACGGAAACGGAATAAGAATTTTGTCAAGCTTTGAATAAGAGTTTCAAGGGAGCTCTTGGGCGACGCGACTCGACGCGAACTCACCTCACGATCACGTTCAACAGCGGCCAGATTCTTTTCCAAACGGCATTTTCGCATAAAATCCCGTAGATAGCCGAATATGATCAATACTGCATAGCTTATATAACATAGAAAGGCAATATGATTTGGTGCTTTCTCATAACGATTATATTTACTATCTGGTGTGGTGGTGGTTGAGCTTTGCAGCTTTGATTTGTTTGACCTCGTTTTGACAACAACACCATTCGCCACAGCCACCACCGGTTGTATGGCTGAATGGCCATTATGGCCGATATGGGATATCCGTTCTGTAGGGTGATAATTACCATTCATCACCATTCTTGGTTTAATGGTCCAACCATTCTTCTGTTTGATCCGATCCAGATCCTCCCAATCATAATGACTTTTGTTTAATCCGGATGATCCGAATTGATCACATCTTGATCCATTCAAACCACTGAGATGATTGTTGATGATGGCAGTTTTGATGCTCATTTCTTCTTCTTCTTGATCATCATCATTATTAGCTCCATTTGGATCACTTGAATTTGGTATCTTCTTGTGGAATCCATTCAATAATAAAGGCTTGATTGGTGTTGGTGGTGGTGGTGGGCACTGTTGGTGGTGGCTACCACTACTGTGGTGGAACCGATCCACCGGGTCCGGATCTTGATCCAATCTATTTATATCCGCCGCCACCGCTGTTGCTATTCTTTTCACCCCGTTCAATAGGAACGTGCCATTTTGATGTTGATGATGATGATGATTTTGATGATTTGGATCCCCATCATGTTTATTTATGATCCTGGACTGATCCTGGATTGATGTCAAGAAAACAAAAGAACTTTTTTAAACAAAACAAAACATTTCCAAAAAATTGATTGTTTTTTTGCGCGTCCGACCTAAAATCCTCCTCCTTTTATTTTTTGAGATTTCTTAGAAAACTTTGTGAGAAAACGTCAAAATACAAAAACGTCCCGTTATTATTATTATCCTTGTGAAACAAAAATAACGGGAAAACACACTCCCGTTTTCCAGCCTCTTATTATTATTATTATTATCATTATCTAATCCCTACGACGTCCGCTCGTTTGGATCGGTCGTTAAACAAACACACACACACACACACACACACACACGGACAACGATGATAATAATGATGGCGATGATGGTGGTAATGGTGGTGGCGAAATTTGAAGAAAAATCTTTGAAAAATCTTTCTTTTGAAATTTCGCCGAATCAACCAACCAACCTATCAAACCTAACAAACGAATGGTGGGCGGCTATTAAAAAGAAAACCGATTAACTCCATCGTTTTCTGCCATTCAACTCGCGATCGGATCGGATCGGCCCGGCCAAAACAAACAAACAAGGTGGAGATGATGGAGAAACACAAAAATACGTTTAAATTCAAAAGGAAAACCTGATATCCTCAATCGGGATAGGGCAACAAGAGAGAGCGAGAGAAATGGACATCGGGATTGGGATTGTGCATGTGTGTTGGCACTATAATTAAACTTAACATTCGAACAAACGGTTATTTGGAACAAACGGAAGGATTGGATACAAGGAGGGACATCGAAGGATAATCAGGAACAACAGCGAAAACAAGGTTCAACTTTTGACCAAGCACTACTACTAAACGCGTTCGCGCCGTGTTCCAAAGATTTTTAAAGTGTTTCCCACCGCCATTGATCCTGGGCTATTTGGCCATCGCCTGACACTAGTTGGCCATCATCTAGGGTGAATGATGTTTTGCGTTTGTGGTGGCCGCCGCCGAAGCTCGAAGCTCGAAGCTCCGTTTGCTTGAAGATTATGTTTCGAAGAAAGGATTATGCAAGCGCAATATCATCATGATCATCATTATCATTAATTGGAAAGAGATCCGTGTTGGGCCGATATGATTGGCCGACCGAAAACAACAAACAATTTAAATTCCAACAAAAAAAAAACAAAAATGTCATCCCTTGAATTAATTGCACTTGGATTAGCTTGATCATCATCATCATGAATGTCAATTAGGATGGCATTCAAAAACACGGGCCATGACAATCCGAAAATTATCCGAATTCATTACAGGAGGACAGGGATAAGGGCAAGGACAAGGATCTGAACACACAAAGCTGCTCTGGAACTACTCACAAATTGCTTAAATTTTTCGAATACTAATAATGATGATGATGATGATGATGGATCGGATGATTTAATGTTTCCATTTATATAACAATGTTTTAAATTAATTCGATGCTGATCCGCATAATCTTCATCATCGTCTTCATTTTCGGGCGTCAAATCATCATCATGGCTCGAATTCACCGAGTTCAACGTCGAATGATGATGATGATTATGATGATTATGATGATGTTTCAATTCTTGGTGGCCATTCAACGAAATTGAAATGTGATTTGATTCTAATAGAACTTCCTTTTCTGGTCCCATTATTTCACGATTGTATCGATGGTGTTGTTCCTTACAAATTGTGATCAAAACGATAGTGATGGCCGTTACAGATTGTGATCCAAAACGATAGTGATGGTCGTTACAAATTGTAATCCAAACGATAGTGATGGTCGTTACAGATTGTGATCCAAAACGATAGTGATGATCGTTACAAATAATTGATTGATCGATGAATCGTTCTCTGATGGTTCGATATGGTTGAATGTGGTTTACACTGTGGCGGTTTCTGCAGCGAATAATTTTTTTTTCAGTTTGATTTGATTGATCGGCCGGCAATTTAGAGTATATATATCATATCAGCAACAACAACAACAACAACAACAGCAATAACAAGAATAAAATTAAAATATATCAAAGATCTATCAAAAAAAAACAAAAATGGAAAACAATTAGCAAAAGCGATGGCAATCGATCATGGATAGGAATGTTGATGATGACAAACCTGGATTAGTTTTCGGAAGAAGAAGAAGAAGAAATAAAACATAATTCAACAACAACAACAACAACAACAACGAAACGAATTGGCCGAAATGAAATTAATTCAAAATAAATAAATCATCATTTTGTGGTTAGGTGTGGTCTTAGGCCAGTTTCCAGGATGAGAATCATCAATATTATTGCACTGATAGTGGTTTGATGGTTATTCGGTGGTGGTGTTTATATACTTGATTTTCAAAACTTTTTCAATCAATTTAGGAATGTTTAAATTTTATGGAAAATTATGTTGAATGTTAATGTTGATTTATAAGGAAAATTTAGGAAATGTTAATCAATACTGTCGATCCATAATGTCTCTCATTAGCTGTTCTGTTGGTCAGGTATTCAGCAATTTCTTCCATTCCGTACATAACATATCTTCACCGACAAGATCTAATCATTCATGATCATCATCATCATGATGATGATGGCTATAATTCACATTCGGATCCGGAGTCGATTTGAACACTTTTGGTTGGTTGGCTGGTTGTTTGCTGGTTTGTTTGGTTGGTTGTTGATGGTTGTTGATGGTCGATCGTCGAAAAACGGCGGCAACTAATCGATCGAAATGTCGAAACATGGAGACCACCGATGATCGTTGGTCCTAACTATCCACCATAAGGAAAATTCGGCACCATTATGTGTGTATGGGGATTGCATGTATGCTTGAAACCGTGCCAATGTCTTGTCGTGTCAATGCGGGGCCAATTAAACGACGGCGACGACGACGACGACGACGAACAAGAAAAAAATCAACAATCCGCCCGGTGGCTTGAAGGCTCTGATGATCGTGGCCGCGTTGCATGCATTGATCGTGCGAGTGTGTGTGCGAGTGTGAGATCGGCGAAGTTTCTTCGTCTTCTCCGTCTTCTTTTTTCTTGCTTTTTTTCTCGGCTTTACCACACCACACTAGTAACCGCTCCCACCAATTTAGAGTTGATTGTCTTTTTTTTTCTAAGTCGTTTTCGTCTTCTTCTTCGTCAATTCAACGTTGCTTGATTTTTCGACAACTAGTCCTTACCACCATGTAATCATCATCATCATCATGCTAGTTTCCACCAGCAGCATATTACCAGTAATATATACCCGAAGCACACCACGGTGGCACTGTGTGGCGGATCCTCGTGAAGTTGTTGCTGCCGAAGAAGAAGAAGAAGAAGAATGAGAAGAAGCACACCACCATCAAAAGATGGCTATTTTTAAAACACACACACACACTCTACACACTAACCTTTTCTTTCTCGAAGTATCGAAGTTTTGCTGGCCAATTTTTTCAAATTAAAAACCAAAACCAAAACAAAACAAAAACAAAAATGTGTGCCAAGTAGAGCAAACAAACAACCGAAATGTAATGGAGATGGTAACTGTTACGGTAGCGGGGAACAAATGAATACAAATGAACAACAAATAACAATGATTGATGCAAATGCTATGCTATGCTATGATGCGGTAATTGAATGCGGAAATTCAAAAAAATTCGGGAATTCCCGAATTGGTCCTGGAACGATCCTGGATCTGGACAGAATTCGGGAATTTGGAACCGCTCGGGTAGAAATAGGAATCGGGAATGGAATGTTTACATGCGTTCCACAGAATTCTGTTGTTGGTAGAAGTTTTTGGTGTGGTGATTCTGTGTGGCTTGGTTTCTGGAATATTCTGTTGTTGTTATTGTTGTTGTTGGAACAATCATCAATTATGGATTGTTGATAATTTTCGGCAAGATTTTCGATCCATTCAAGGTCCAAAATATTGATCGTTTCTAGTCATGAAATCGGATGATGATCAAAGTTTGATCCATCAAAAGAATGTCGGACATAAAAGTTTGTGTTGCGGGTTTCTCTCGAAGTGTTTTCCAAATTTCTAACCAACCATTTTTCCCTTATATGATCCAGTTCATAAATTAACTAGAAAACGGGTCATGAGACGCAAAAATGCGGTCCGTCGAATACAGATCCATGAAGATTTGGCCCTAAACAATCATCACAATCAACCGGATAATTTTCATCAAATCTTTCAGGGTGGTAACGATGAAATCAATCAAGTCGATAATAGTGGCGATGGCTGTGGCAATCTATCAGTTTTACGGATGATATTCACCACCAATCCATCTGGATATCGTATCTATTCAACATTGAAGCAAACATTGCTCCGGAAACGTTTCCTAGATGAATATAATCCGGCTATAACTCTAGGAGCCGCCGTAGTGGATCCGTCTCCCAACGTAGTGGATAATACAAATACCGATAGTTTAAACCTAGTCGATTTAATCACGCATAATTTATTTACAACCAATTCATTGGATCCTCCCTGCCTAATGGAAGATGAATTTCGTTCTACTAATGGCGGTGGTCTAGCCCAACAACAGTCTGTGGATTTCAAGAATATTCCAAAAGTAATCTCGATGGGATTGAATGTTGTTCTGGACATAATCAAGGATAGTTATGAACAAAATCCTAAAATCTGTGTTCGTTCTTTGGAATCTTTGTACAACCTGCTGCAAGGTTTAAAACCGGAAAGTCTCAAGAATGAACCACCGTATATGATTGAACGGTATTTCGATATGATCCAGACATTGATCAAACTATCCTTTTCGTCCATATATGGTCGAAGTTCATATTCAACGACCGGCAAGAATTCATTGTTACCATTGTATGAAAATTACCAGATTTTGGAATTGTCTCTCTTATCCTTGATCACCTTGAGCATTGCTCGCGGCGATGCTAGTAAAATATTGAATTGTATCAAAACTCTATTGATTGATTGTAATGTGGATCATCATAATCATAATCATCACCATCATCATCATAATCACAATTTGGAGAACCAACAACAAGAAACTCCGCAGCAGCAGCAGCAACAACATCCGCGACAGCCACTGCAATCAAGATCATCATTAGAAATCGAGATACCGGAAATACTGATACAGCTCAACAAACATGTTTGTTCATATTTGTTGGGAAAACATTCCACCCCAGAATGGTGTTCGTTGGGATTTCCTCAACGATCTTTGTGCGAAACATTCGCATTGAACTATGTTTATCATCGGAAAAATTTGAACAATGTCCTAATTAATTATAAATCGAAGAATCAATGCAAAACATCGTTAACATTCGATGGGCAACATTTGTTCCTGTATCGTTGTAACCGGATATTCATGATTGGTTCCGGTTACAACAACACTGTTCAAGGTGAAGAATACCATTCATCCACCATCAACATTACCAAAACGGTCGGAAAACATCCGACAATGTCCACCACCACCAACATACTCCCTTGTTGTCAAGGTGGATGGATCGGTTTCATAAATGGTGATCTATTCGTCCAACCCGATTCGGACTGGTCATCCAAACAGCTATTGCAGGTGGACCAGAAAACGTTGAAGTTCAAGTGTATCGTATCCTTGATCAGTGATCAACAACCATATCGACATTGTGCAATACCACCATCCGTGTTACAGGAAGAGAATCCTTTACTGGATCGTATGAATCCGTTCTTGGAGCCCACATTGGCCACAACCGATGGCGATTCATTGATTCTGATCACAGTCATTCATGATGATTCTTTCGTAATCAGAGAATTTAAGCCATTGAAAACTTTGAATTTGGATCCACATCAATCACCGCAATCACGTCGACACCATCAGCAGCAACAATGTGGAACCGGTGGCCAAAATTTGGTTGATAATGAAAAGATACAATTCTTGCTATCATCCGAATTCACCATACGGCTATCATCGGTTTGTGTGGCATTCTGCGGCCCGAAATCATCGCATTTACAGATTCCGTTTCAAAGCGATTTTCATCCACCAGATCATCAGGCCAACGATAATGTTGGTCTGAAATTGTTGGAAACCAACCACTATTGTGATTTGAAGAATGTCGTATCTTTGATGTGCGGCAAAGATTTTGCCCTGTTGCTTACCGATCAAGGTAAAGTTTTCTACACCGGAAATGCAAACAGTTTGGGCATCCGACATATGAGCTCGTTGCCAAGCCATAAATGGTGTTCGCTAACCATCCCGAAGCCGGTGAACATTGTACAGATAGCCATCGGTCACGAAGGAAACCACGCTTTGTTGTTGGCCAATGATGGTACGGTGTTTTTCGTGGGCATCGCCAAACGTGGAGAGGATGGTGAGAGTGCCCCTCGTGCATCCGCTTCGTTCAGGATGCAGAAACCGAATCGTGTGAAAAAATTCCACAAAATCGATCAAATGGATACGTTGAATTTGCCCAAGTTTGTTGCCTGTAATCATGGCACCAGTGCAATAGTGACCAAATACGGTGATGTATACGTGTTCGGCAAAGATGCTCAACATTCCAATGCCAAAGGTTTGATGGTTGGATTGCCGGTGAATTTCCAAGCCAAATCGGTGGCGCTGGGCAAAGCTCACATGTTGATTTTGTCCACCAAAGGATTGGTGATCACCAGCGGATTCTCCAACAAAGGCCAATGTGGTTTGAACAGTCCGATCCAATCCAATTCTAGCAGCACTGCACATCATCAAATGTTCACCAAGGACCATAAACCATCAACATCATCATCATTGGTGGATCATCGCAATCCTCAATGCTTGTCCAAGTCGTCGAGTTTTGAATCACCATTGGAAAATCCACGATTTTCCGGTCATTTATTCACCTACGGAAGATCTAAACGATGTTTGCGTTGTTTCAATTGTACGGAAAATGGCAGCAAATGTCCACCGATGATGGAAGAAGATGAATATTGTCAATGTGGTTATGGTAATAGCGGATGTGCTTATTGTGGTATCTGTTCCTGGTGTTCACAGTGTATAACCATTTGTAAAATGGCCAAACAACCGTGCAATAATAGCCGTTCGGTGATTGACGAAAATGGCCAAAAAATTCTTTGGAACACTTCGATTGGCAAACCATCATCGTCAACATTATCCGCAAGTCTACACGCACAAGATATGATGATGGAATCGGATTATGATTGTTCCAGCAAAATGACCTCCATTGCGCCGACCATATTGCCGATGAGCCATTTCAATCCGATCGCACAGATCGCCGCCGGTCTTCATCATTCATTGTTGTTGGCCGAAAATGGTGATGTTTATTCGTTCGGATCCAACCAGTATGGACAATTGGGTGTGGGCGATCTTCAAAATCGTTCCTGTCCGGTCAGATTACGGATCGATCCAACTATATGCAATGGTACAATTACACAGATTGCCGCCGGTTCCAATCATTCCGTACTGTTGACATCGAATGGTGAAGTTCTGACATTCGGCAACAATCATAATGGACAACTTGGTAAGTAACTTGGTGGCATCGCGATTAAACCAAACTAATTTTCTGTTATTGTAGGACGTTCATTCTATAACATTTGCCATTTGAACGCCCACTTGTGGAACACATTTCCGGACAGGATGGATCATATTGGTGCGGAATTCGGGCGATTAGCCACACACATATCTTGTAGTGGTGATTTTACTTTCGTACATTTTGATGAAATATTGCTTAGTTCGAAAATATTCCCCCAAACCAAATTGATGGCCGAAAAGAATAACTTGATATTGATTCCACCATCGATTTCCACCAATCGATCCGCGTCAAGAACCTTGAATCAACCGGAATCGGTTAGAGAACCCGGTTGTATTGGACAGAAACTGTGTCGCCATCTATTTTGTATGGGAAAACATAATGATGAAGCAACAAGTGGTTCCCATCAAAATCATCAATCCCATCCATCATTCAATTATCGTGGCTCAAATATTCTGGTCATATCAAGAAGTTCCGGGACTTGTTCAATACTAAAACAACAATCCAATGCTCAAAGATCTTCAATCGATTTTGGATCGTTTAGCTCGTTGTTGATTGATAAATTTTATCAAAATTTTTGGGCTTTCAATTCACGTACCGACCAAATGAATCGTTTCAATTTGATCACAGCGGAAGTTTCCGATCGGATCAATCAGATCATTTTGGATCATAAAACGAAAACACAACATCTGAAAATGATGTCTCCACCAACATCCATGCTGAACCTTTATAAATTGGGCAATTTCAATAATAACAATAATAATTGTGAATCAATTCTGTCCATGGATAATCAACAAAAATCGATCAAGTTTGTGCCATCAATTTTCCAACCGGATTTGTCCATTCCGTTACAGGAAAATTGTCCGCTGCTCAAGAAAACCTGCACGCAATTAGCTTTGGAACTATTTTCATCATTATGTTCATTAACCTATTCGCATTTGTTGGGTTTGTCCATTATGGCCAATAGCCGACAACAAATGTTGGATCCCATGACACATGGTCTGCATAAAAATCTAACCCCCGAAGAATACCAATCGGTTTGTCGCTTCGAAGATTATGGTGGAGGTTGGGGCTATCCACCGCACAGTATTGAAGCTATAAAATTTTCCACCGATTGCGAAATCATTTTGGGAGGCATCGGCCTATATGGTGGGCGTGGTGAATACAATGTTCAAGTACGATTGTTGGACGTCGGAATGGACGGCAGCGAAGTGGAAAAAGATGGCGATCTATTGACCGAAACCGACATCATTCATTATGAATGCTTGCCACGGCAAAAGTATCAGATATTTTTCGATGAACCAATCCTGATCCAGGCCAATCGATGGTACATTGTTTGGGCATCGATCAACGGCCCCGTTTCCGATTGTGGTGCCAATGGTCAAGCATTCGTGTGCACACCGGACCAGGTTATGTTCCATTTCAAAGCAACTAAACTATCCAACAATGGTACGGATGTGAATTCTGGTCAAATACCGACGTTGTACTATAAACAACTTAAACCATCGCACAATGATCTACTGTATGGTCAATTTGGCGGTGGTTTAAGGAATGCGCTGTATGCTCAAACATCCTCGGCGGTGGCCATGGATGAAGAAGCGGCCATCATGATGTCGGTGTTGGTTTCCAAAGATTTCGTGCTGAAAATCAATGCCAATTGTGTTGGTTCGTTGTGCGAAATTCTCAAACATGTTT
>JAOZJS010000384.1:0-38713 GCA_025882695.1 Amerodectes protonotaria | reverse complement strand
GTGTGTGAGAGCAGACAACAACAACAACACGACAGCAGACCACGACCAAGAGAACAAGACGAAAAAAAAAATAAGAGAGTATTCGGCGGCAAAGGTCGTTTGCCTCTCTCGCTCGTTCTCTCGATCTCTCTCATCTGGTTCTCGGTTCAATCAACTAGCCAGCCAGCCAGCTAGCCACCAAAAATAATATCCCCAAAAAAATGTGCTCGCATTTTTATCCCGTTTGGCCTTGGCATTTGTTCATGTTGTTTGACAAGAGAGGGGACATAGGGACGAAACGAGTTCGAAAGATAGGGCCAAAAAGAGAGAGAGAAAAGATTTCGAGCAAATGTGTATGTCTGTTCTTCGGACCCTGGGCCTTGTGGTGTTTACCGTGAACGACCTGACCATGGAGATCATGGACCTCGGTGTGTGCAAGGGAAACACACACATAGGGGACCCAAGGGGAAGGAGCGAATGAACACATTTAAAACTGCTTGCTCTCGCTCTCGGTCCGTTCGGGGTGTTTGTTGGTAGAATGGCTTGAGTGAAGACGAAACGAAATGAAAAAGAAAAGAAAAGAAAATCATAAATCTGGCCAGCCAGAAATCAATTTTTGGCGAGTGTGTCGGTGTGTGTATTAGTGGGGGGACTTCGCGAGAGTTCTCGCGCGCGCGGTTAGGGCTCTTTTTTTTGTTATTTTCGTTTCGTCTTTCGTTTCGTTTCTTTTTTTTTATTTTTGCTCGCAATCTGGTTTCAAGTCTTCCAACAACACAACACAACACAATTCGAGGTTATTTACATTGACGGCCGAAGAGCTCTTTATTTTATTTTATTTTATTTTTGTGGCGTGAAACGCAACCCGCCGTCGTCGCCGCCATCACCGTTTCGGTGTAAAAATTGCTTCAGATTATGTTTTTTTTGTTGTTGTTGTTTTCGTTGTTCCTCTTCTAATCAAATAGTGTTGGTCGATCGGAGTGATGCTCGGATTCGTCGATTGTGTAGTTGTTTCGATGAAACCAAACGCGTTTGCATATTATTATTGAACCTTTTTTTCGAGAAAAAAAATTTCATTCTAATCGAAAAATGAAAATCATTCAATCGAATCCCAGGAAAATTGTCCGAAAAGAAAAAAAATCCGACATTCAATCCTCTTATATTCATTGGTGGATGTGCGAATTTTCCCACCATGATGATGAAGAGCATAGCCGTAGCCGTAGCCATAGACGTGAGGTTAGAAAAATTGTTGCAACAAATGTCCAAGCGACTTGGATTAGGCCAAAAAAGCAAAAAAAAATTGAGAAACTTTTCAAATTAAATTTCCGACAGAAGTATCGATAACCGATAGTATCGATATAAAATATCGACATCCACCTCCCCAATACAAATCGATTATCAACTATCGAACTATCGTCCTCTCGATAGTATCGATACCAAATATCGATAACGACCTTCCCGAATTCTTTAAAGTTTCTCCCATTACTTCCTAATCCTTAGTAAAATTGATACTTTACTTTTTGGTTTTTGTTTTTTGTTTTTTTTTGGAGGTTTAACCATTCACGATTCTCATCTTCTCGTCCCATCTCGTCTCGTCTGGGGAATAATCTCAAACACGCGCAAAACGTTTTTGTGCTTTTAAGTGAATGGACAGACATTGTGCACAGCACAGCGCACACACTCGCAAAATTTTGTCTTAGCTTGTACGGTGGCGCGGCGCGGGGAAAAAACTAACTGTTTAATTTTTTCTTTTCTTCCCGACGCGAAGCGAACGCGAAAAAAAAGCGAGCGATCAGAAACAAAAAAAAACACTTCCGGGTTTCCATCCAAAATGAGAATATACACACACACGGTGGTTGGTTGGCTGGTTGGTTGGATGTTAGCTGCCATTGGCGGCTGTAACGGCAACTTTTCCGTCGTCGGTGCCGTTGCTCGCTTGCTCGCTCGTTCGCCCGCTCGCTCTATCTTCGCTGCATGTTAGTGCTTCGTTCGTTCTTTAGCGAAGCTTTCGTTCGAATTCGTCGGAGATATCTTTCCGACGACGACGATTACAAGTTTCAACAACAACAAAAAAAAAGAAAATTTTTTTTCGCTGGCGCCCGTCGTCGTTGGCTTTTTCTTCGTCTTCTTTCTTCTTCTGCTTCTTGGTTGTTGTTTACCGTTGTTGGCTGTCGTTTGTTGTTGTTTGTTCCAAAGAGATGTTCCTGTTTTTGTTTGTCTTGGCATCTTGGCGTTGGTCGTTCGGTTTTCACGGCGCGCGCGACCGTAGAAAACATGTGCGCATATTTCCTTTTGGAATCTCTCGCTTCGTCTTCGTCTTCGTCTCTCTCTTCCGCTCTTTTTGTGGTTATCTTTCTCGCTCTCTTGCTCTTTATTTCACTTCTTCTAGGAAGTTTGCTAAAATGAATGAAATTTCCCGAAACACAACAAACACAAGCAAGCAAAAAAGATGATGATGATGAACTGAAATACGTTTAATATGCTACAGGTTACAGGTTGTTTCGGAAATAATAATCAAAATCATAATCAAAATAAGAAAGAAAAAAGAATGAATGAAATGAAAGAAACAATTAAACAAAATTGACCATTATCTCAGTCTTAATTATCATTGTGTTGTTCCAACAACGAAAATCTTAGATCCTATCCAAAAATTGTTGACCATATTCTGACCACTATTTCACTTTCCGGATTAACAGGGGTTAATAGCCATCAGAATAATCAAAACAATACAAATGGTTCGAATAGTGGCAGCAGCAATGGTGGTGATTCTCAGGCAGCATCCACCACTAGCATCGTGGTGTCCGCAGGCGGAGCCGGAGTAGGATCCAATCCTCAACAACAGCAACAATTCACCGATGCCGATTCCAATAGTGGTAATAATCCAAGCTCGAAAACATTCGTACCATGCAAGGTTTGCGGAGATAAGGCTTCCGGTTATCATTATGGAGTAACCAGCTGTGAAGGATGCAAAGTAAGTTCTTTTGTTCTTCTTTTTCTTCTCCATCTTCTTCTTCTAGCGCCTTTAACGTCCTGAGATCCCCCTCCCCCGGTTTCCAATTTCCGATTTCCCGTGCGCGTGTCACGGTTTTTATGAACGCCACCACCTCTTTTCTCTTCTTATTTCTTCAAGTTTCTATCCGTGTTTGTGGTTAAGATTTCAAGATTAATGTTGAAGAGATTCGAAAAGAAGATAGCTCTCTCGCTCGCGCCCGCCATATATTCGCGGTAATAGTGGTTTCCCTCCGCACGACCAACAACAACAACAACGGCACATTCACAAAATCAGTTATGGTTATCGTTTCGAAAAATCTTTATATTTTCTGGAATCATTCTCCTCTTTGTTGTTCAGCCCCCTCGTTGGATCGTTCCATAGATTCACTATTAAGGTCACAAGTGTTTGTCGTTGTTTTCTCTTCTCTTCTCTTTGGAACTAGTCGTTAGTCGTCGTTAGTTAGTTACGTTAGTTTTCGTTTTGGATACAAGCCTTACGGAACACTTCCGGCTTTTCGAACGCCCGTGTGTGTGTGTATAGTGTTTTGCTTATTTTTTTTTCATAACACACATCCCTTAGCACCACCAACAGTAATCAGTTTTACTCTATCGCTCTAGCTGTGTCTCTTCCATTTGCTTTTTGTTTTCTTTGAATTTCCTTTCGGAACTTCATTACAATTTATTTACCTTGTCTTCTCTCGGGTACTGCATGCAAAGGTGTGCGTGTATGTGGTGGTGTGTCTTGAACTTTGTCAAAAGACTCTATTCAAACATACACATACACGAAAGTAATGGTAACGAAAATGGCAATTAGCTTTAATGATCCATAATAATTCATAACCGAAACAACTTTGACAAATATTTTCTGTCGTTGTTGTTGTTGTTGTTGGGAACAACACTCCTACAGTCGTAGGAGTAGTTTGTAAAACAGAGACTGGATGTGATTCCACAGTTAGTTGGTTCGAAAAGATTCGAAAACTAGCTTCGATTCGGTGTTCCCGCCATACGATTTTCGAATCGAATGGCGGATGTACCGTACATAAACGTCGTTCGTCCATCGCGAACACCTTCTATGAATGGGAGTTTTTCGAATCATAAAGCGGGAATTCCTTGGAATTTCTCCGCAGCAGCAGCAAACACAAAAATCCAAATGGTTGTCATTGTCGTCTGTAACAACAGTGAAAAGCAATAGTAGTCAGCTTAGCTAGGATCAGCGTTAGGCTTTGGGAGTTAGGCTAATGAAGATAATCCTTCTTAAGCGAATGATTAATACCATTACCATTTTGAATGTTTTTGTGTGTGTGTGTTTGTAATAATTTTCTTGGAACGATTTATGCACGCTAATGACGCTACACTTACACGGACGCGCACCACACACACACTTTCAAGAAATTATATTAATTGTAATGACAATTAAAAAAACGTTGAGGACAAACCGGAAATCTTAGCCAAAACTCTCGCTCTCTCTTTCTCTTCGTGGCGCTTTTGTATGCTGTTGCGCAATCAAATCCCGGATATCCCATTGGATGATTGTTTCATTTTGGATTCTCATTTCCGTTTCTTCGTTAGGGTTTCTTTCGTCGATCGATCCAGAAACAAATCGAATACAGATGTTTACGTGATGGAAAATGTTTAATAATACGTTTGAATCGTAATCGTTGTCAATATTGTCGATTCAAAAAATGCTTGGCAGTAGGAATGTCTCGAGATTGTAAGTCACGATTGCGGGTAAAAAGGGTTAAATTAAAAATCTGACCGAAAATTTTCTCTCCCTCTCGATAGCGGTCCGTTATGGGCGTGTACCGAAGAAATCCAAAGAAAAAGAGCGAATGGAGGAGAAATCAAGGGTGACCCAAGCAGAAGCCGACCAATCATCGAATGGCGATAGCGAATCCAAAGATCTGGCTTGCTACGAAATAGTGTTGACCATTTCGCAAGCACATCATGATAATTGCTCATATACCAATGATAAGATCAAAGGCATCAATAAGAAACCGATATTTCTGGTAAGAGTGATACATTTCCGGTTGACTTTCGGATCCGGTCAATTTTTTTTATGAACCTTGTGCTTTCGCTCGTCCCGCCCACAGTTATCCAGTCAAATCAAAAGTGAAACCTGTTCATCGCCGGACATTGGTTCCGTATCGGAAAGTTTGGAAGCGCAAAAAATCGAACTTTGGGAACATCTAGCTTTGTTGATCACGCCCTGCATCCAACGTGTGGTGGAATTTGCCAAACGTATTCCCGGTTTCAGCGAACTGACCCAAGATGATCAATTGATATTGATCAAATTGGGATTCTTCGAGGTTTGGCTTGTACATATTTCCAAAACGGTGGATTTCATCGAGAATACTCTAACATTCGCGGATGGTTCGTTTTTGAGCCGCAGACAATTGGAATTGATGTTCAATGTATGTTAAGATGCGAATGGTGGTGGTGTTGTTGGTTCCGTTATTTATGAACGGCTCCTGATTTTTCTCTCTCTCTTTGTCCCCTCTCTTCCGGTTTAGCATGAATTCGTTGGAAACCTGTTTCATTTGATGTCCGGTTTGAACAGTTTGAATTTGACGGACGAAGAGGTGGCATTGTTTTCGGCCATCATCATCCTACAATCTGGTAATAAATTATCATTTGGTAGTGGTGGACAATTTTGGTTCGACTTATACTTACTCTTTCCCTCTTCATGTTCTTCTTGTTGCAGATCGGCCACAAATCTACGATGTTAAATCCATCAACAAAATACAGGAAACAATGATAGCGGCGTTGAAATTTCAGATCAACAAACATCGTGAAAGCGATACATTGCAGAGCACATTCCAAAAATTAATGATGAAAATCAATGAACTTCGAGCATTAGGCTCAAGCCATACATTACATTTACAATGGTTCAGAACCAATTGGTCCAGACTTAAGCTACCTCCTTTGTTTGCGGAAATATTCGACATTCCTAAACTATCATCGTTCAACAACAATAATAACAATTCTGGCCAGCAACAGAATAATAATAACACGACCAACAACAACAACAACAATTCTACCAATAACAACAATACGACCGAAGTAAATCAGGCCACATCTTCGCATCATCATCAATTAGTACAAATACAGCCGGCAACCACCACACAGACCATCATCAAAACGGAACCATTCGAAACCGAAACCAAACTCTAGCCCGTTGAATATATTGATACTTGATAATTTTGGATTCTGAACATGAAACACTTCATCCCCCCCGCACACACACAATCCCTAAACAAATTCCAAAGAACAAATTGACACGGTGATGATGATGGGTGTGGTGGGAGTGTGGTAATGTTTTGTTGTGGAACAATGTTCAAACGCTGTTGGATGTGTTTTCTTTTTTTTTTTTTTTGATTGTTCTTTTTCTCTCTCTCTCTCACTGTTTTCTTCCTCATTGATTGGTTATTGATATTGTAATAATTTGAATTGAATTGAGTACGTGTGTGCGTGTGTTTCCGTTTATCCGTTTTCTCAAATGTAGGTGTGTCCAAAAATCCATTTGTGGATCCATGTCGTGTTTCATTCATTCTTCCACACCCACTTGTTTTTTTTCTTTCGTTCTTTATTTCTTGCTTGCTTTGTCCATTATTTTTCTTTTTTTTCTTTCTCTCCCCGAAAAAAGCCACACAAACATTACATAACATTTACATGACATTTTTACATAACTTTCTTTTGTTACAAACATATTAGACGTGCGTTGTTCGCGCAACCAGGTATCGTTTGGTTTCACACACCGAAGAAGATACCTCCCCCCCAGAACAAAACCAAGCATTGTACTGCCATTTTACAATTTTTGGATTCCGATTTTGGATTTCTTTTTACAACAATTTTTTTTAGAAGCTTTTATTTTTTTTCTCTCTCTCTCTTTCTCTTATTTCGATTTTCGATTTACTCTTCTTCTTTTACACTGACACCACCCCTTTTGCTCCACCCACCCACACGCCCACACACACACTGGTAGCCATCATACATTGACGAATCAATTGTTGTTTATATAGAGGTGAATAATGGTAGAAGACATCATCATGAAAGCGAATAAAAAAACAGTATTAATCACATTTCTCCGAAGATGAAATGGATGGATGAATCCTTCGGGGTTATAGATCAAACACACGCCCATGGGGAAAATGATGATGATGATGATGACCGACAAACACAACCGACACATCGAAAATCGAGAATGAAAATTTTGTTTGATTTTTTGATTTTATTTATTATTTATTATTATTATTGTATTGTATTGTGAAAATTAAAAATTAAACTTATCACCAAAATTTGAATTTTGAATTTGGCGCCATTGCCACTTTAGTTTCCCCAATCGATTGTAGATGGCGCTGAAAACCGGTGGAATGTTTGGAAACTTTCTGGGAACGTACCTTGCCACGACCAAGAAAACTTTCCAAAAAAACCAGACGCATTGTGGTCAGCCGATTTGTGCTGGCATGCTACATGCTATATCTTTGTCAGAGTGTGTGGTGGTATATATTCTAGTTTTAATTTAAAACGCCAAAGCTAATTTTCCTGGGGAAAATGTTCAATCAACCTGCACAGCAATCTGGATTCGGATTCGGTAATCCTAGCACCAGCTCATCATTGTTTTCATCATCATTCTCTCAGCCATCCAGTGTTTTTGGAACGGCCCAAACAGCACCGGTCACCACAACCGCCGCCAGTGGTTTTGGTTTTGCTGCAACCCAACCACAACAACAACAACAACCTGTTCAATCAACTGATTTTGGATCCACATCTGGATTTGGCGTCAACACTGGTACTGGTTTTGGAATGTTCAACGCTGCCAACAAACGACCAATCATGGGTCTGCAACCGCAACAACAACAACCAACATTGACATTAACTTTGAATCAACCGGCTACGTTCACTGCCACAACCACAACTTCTACCAGCACATTAACTCATTTAGGTAATGTTTTTTGTTTCGATTTTTTTTTGTCCAACCTTGTCCAATTTGATCATTTTTGGTCCTAATAAGGTGGTACACCGTTGCCATCAAACAATGGCAAGTCGATCGAAGATTCCGCTAAAAATAAATCATGTCGAGACGCTCCCGTTCCTCCAGAACTCATTCCATTGATAGAAAATTTTAAAAAATTTTTGGAAAAACAAAAACAAATTCGAGATGAGAATGCTCATGAACATTTTTATTTACATCATATTCTGGAAATCGGCAACACAATCGAGGATGTGTTAAAGGTTCGTGCCAATAAACTCGACATACAAATACAGAAAAATGCCAAAGCCGTTGAATCATTGAAAAAAGATACCAACAAACTATTGGCAAATGGTGAACTAGTATATAGGATATCAAGACTTGATTTACCCTTGTCCAATTCGGCCGAAGTGATTGCACAGAATAATTTCATCAATGCTAAAACACATCAGTATTTTATGGAAATGGTGGAAAACTTCAAAGCACAAATGGCTGAATATTCTGAACAAATACAACTGCTCAAGTCATATTGTGCTACATCCAATGATCAAACATTCACTTTGGATGAGATCAATCAAATCATAAGAAAACAACATGAAAATTTTGTAGCGTTAGCCTCGAAAGTCTATCAGATTCATGAATATGCCAACAAATTACGGGCAGAAGCAGCGAAAAAAAATACGATGGAAGATTTTATTCCGCCAGAATCGAATCAGATCAATACCGCCGGTTTGATAGTTGATGACCATTATGGTCCAACACCGTTTTTGGTCAAACCGAATAATAATGTTCCATTGATTGGTATGAGTGGTGATACACCTGGTTCGATCAATCAACCATCACAATTATCATCGATGAATATGTTTTCCAAAACGCCCACAATGTTTACACCGAACACCAATTCATTTGGTTTTGGAAAGAACAAAAAGCTTTGAAATCAAATCCATCCAAAAACAAAAAAAAATTCTCATCATGATCATTCTGTCATATTTTGCCTTGCTAAATGTGGATTAAATTGTGAGTTATATTTTTGTTTTATTCCGGATTTTGAATCTTCTTGTCCGATCGACGATGATGATGATGGAATTCGAAGTAGTGTCATGGTACGTTCTCGTTCTTTTTTTTCACGATCCAATCTTTCTGCTCTTAATTTTTCAATCAATAGTTTTTTCTTTTGGGATTCATCTTCTTCGTCTGATTCATCACTGGAACCATGTTTACGATGTTTTCTTTTATGTTTTTTGTGCTTCTTCTTCTTCTTTTTCGATGTTGACTTGATGTCCCAATCAATTGGAGGGAGCTTTCGTTTGATGCTTTTTGTTGTTTGTGTTTGTATCAAAGTATCCGGATCATTCTTTTTCATCTCATTCAGATAATTTTTCATCGTTTCCAATGGATCATTGAATGATTTGATCTTTTTATCTTTGGCAATTTTCACTTTATCCTCTGCTTCTGATTTTGAATCGGACAGGCCGATTCTATCTTCATGCGATTGAAGATACCATTCATTGTTGGTTTTATCATTGTTGTCGTATTTGTAACGACCATCAAGATAGCTGAATATTCCGGTACGAACTTCCCATTTCTCTTGTTCAGCCTTTTTCTCCACTTGCTTACCAGAATCTTCAGCAATCTTGTCCTTGAAATCATCGAATAAATCGAAAGATTCATTTTTTTCATTTGGTGTTTTTTCGGATTTTTCATTCTGGATTCCTGCTTTACGTTTCAATTGCACTATACGGGATTCATGTTCAGCCAAATTTATCCTTTTCTGCAGCTCTTCTTCCTCTTTTCTGGCTCGTTCTTCATCTCTTCTAACGCGGCTGATATTTTTCTTGGTGCGTACATGCCAAGATTTATGTGGTAAGATGTTCATGGTTTTGAAAAAAAAACTTCGTTGTTTTGACTATTTTGTTGTTGTTGTTCTTGCTGTTGTTGACGCAACGCAGCACATTGCACCAATGCCAACAATCGATTGTTTTGGAAATCGATTGCTTCGAATTATTTTCTGAGTAATCTTGGTCACCGTCCATATGAAAACATTGTGTGAACACTTTCGCTATCGTTATTTGATCCATTCTCTTTGCCGAAAATTCATATTCTTGAAAATCTTTTTTTTCTGGGGATAATATTCACAATTTTCCTCGCGACCGTAAATTCAGTGCCAAAAAAATGTTCAACAGATCTCAACTTATATAACGAAAATAATTTTTCGCATAATTTCGGTTTTTGTGTTCCGCATCCAAATCATCATCATCATGAAATGATTGCCATTTTTTTTCGTACAAAATTAATATTCGATAATTATTATGATCAGCAATAAAGAAAAAAGACTCTCACAAGCTCCGCCAGAAGCTTTAAGAATGGCAGATGGGCATGTTGTAAATAATAAAATTCATATGATGCCCAATGGTTTGATGATAAACAACAACAACAGCAACAACCATCACCTCAATCATCATCCACATCAACCACATTTGGTCAAAGATCCTCATATAAAGAATCTTCTGAACGAGAATAACCGCAACAGTCATAGTTTGAATCATGATTTTTCACAATTGTATATTTCCAATCTGAAGAATCAGATTGATAGTCATACTAACGTGAAAAGGATCGATCCAAATCATCATCCGCACTCATTTGAAGAGATGAGCTCTTACAAAAAAGAAGCTTTAAAATGTAAAAAGCAAATGTTTCAAATGGAAAAGGTAGTGTTTTGATTTTTTTTGGCGCCTTTTCACCTGTTAATTTTCATGTTTTATTACAGTCGATTAGTTTTTGGAGCGAATGTACTGAATATTGGAGAAATAAGTGGCGCAAAACACGTGATGAAAAGAACAAGCTCAGGGATGAACTCAAACTACTCAAGAATCGAGTGAACAAACTTGAACATCAATTACAAATATCTGATGAAAAACGTTTACGTTTGGGCAATGAAGTTAATTTATTGAATGAAGAACTTTCTCGTTACATGTTCCGATTTGAAGATGATTTTAATAATAACAATCATAATAATAATAATAATAATAATTTTGGCGCCAAATCCAAGCTTAAACAACTCATGCCGCCTCAAAACATCCATTTCAATTCTGATCGACGGGTGGATTATCGAAAGAAACATCGACGAAAAAAAGAGCTTTTCAAAGAACACCAAAAAAGTATTCCCAACCATGTATCTTCCAGTAGTGATACTGATTCAAACGACAATGTTCAACCGCATTCTTATTCAATGCATAAGGGCAGCACAAACAGTTTTGGAAAACTTGCATTTTATGATGGACAATCACCTTCAACAAGTCAACAAAATATTAATCCAAATGTTATGTTTCGTCACCATGAACGTTTGTTTGATAGGAAAATAATGAACAAAAAACGTTTCTCTCAAGTGGTCATGTTGGATGAAGAGGAAATATTTCAGTTCAATAAAGAAATTCCACAGACGAAAAATGATGATAATTCATTGAAAATTAACAACGAAAACAATGATACATTGCATACTTATACGCCCAACAAACACCGACATATGGATTATGTTCCCGAAGATGTTGAAGAAGAGGATTCATTCGATGGCCGAATTAAACCTGGACAATTTCTGAGTGATGATCTGGATTTTCAATTAGAATCCAAAATCAACAACAACAACGATAATAATTTAGATTTATCAACGATGGCCACCAATTCTGAATGTCCCAACAACGGTTCCATTAGTCAAAATGCCAATGATGGATCTGATGAAAATGGAAGCGAATCTACAACCACAAGTGCCAACAGCAATAAAGATCAAACAGACCATCAGAAACATCCACAACAACAAAGGACAGCTGAAAAACATGAAACCGATGACGATGAAGTTTGAACGGGGCAATTTTTGTTCAAAATTTTTTCCGATCCACTTTACAAATGTATTCTCATCTTATCCAAAGATCCAATTATTTTAGGTAATATTTGATACTGGGAAGAATTGTTTTTTGTTTGTTTTGTTCACAAAATATCTGTGATTTTTTTTTGGCAAAGAAATTATTCTCACGCTGCTAAATGCAAACCTAGTTTTGTTTGGTGAACTGCCAGTATCTTAGCACCATAGTAGTTTGTTTCAAATTGTTTTGATTTTTGTTTTTTGGTGAATTTGATTAGAATTTTTCTTTTTTGGATGGACAACAATAAAATTCAAACATTTTTGAAAAAATTGACAATTCAACTTGCGTCCTATCTTATTTGAACGGTACTTTTTATTCGTGAAAAAAAATTCGCGAATTTTCTAATGCGCATGTTTTGTTTTGTTTTTCTCGAATGATGTGGTTGTTGTTGTTGTTGTTGTTGTTGTTTATTGATGATGGTCGTCCAATGAATTCCATCCTCAATCTTCCCACAAACACATTGCAACACGATTGACATTATAATTTCTCGCTCTGTCTTCTTCCATATCTCTGCAGAGGAAATCTTGGGTAATTATCATTAGTATGGTAGAAGTTAAGAAATATTTTTGGGTGATTGATTTTTTCCTATTTTGAAGCCAAACAGCTAAATCAGCCAAAACATTAAAAACAACACACGACTGCGGCAGACTTTTTTTTGGTGTCGAGTTGGCCCCTTCATTTGTAACTCTCATTTCTTGTTAAATGCCTATTATGTCTGGCAATTTTTTTTGAATAGCAGCAAACATTAAATGGTAAGAAGCTTATAATATCTTTATTTTATTTTTAAGCTGTTTCACCTAAGTCTTCAATTCAATATCGGATGATAATTTTTCCTGCAGTTTCCTCCTAAAAAACACATGCATTGATGAATCGGAGTATTAGAAAAAAAAGCTATTTGGTACCCTTTATCAATTTTAACAAAAATAAAAAAAAATATCATCGTACAATCGAGAAAATAGGAAATTGTTTTTATACTTTCGGTGCATTTCAAATCCTAGTTTTTACAGCTTGGTTTTAGAATTCAAACCATTCACATCAACATAACCATTGTTTACGTATGTATCTGCCTATCATTATCAATCCAAATCGATCAACAAGTTTTTCACTTGTGTCTTTCGGTACAGATTGATTGAAAGTGTTTCCACATTTGGTTCAGATCACTTGGGAACAAAACATCCGCTGTTTTCTATTAAGTGCAGAAATTTCGTGGTTATTTCCTAAATTTTGTTGACTAAATTTAAACTTTGAAAGGTAAACTTTCGAAGTTTTTGTTTTGATTTTTAGCGCAAACTTTTATTGTTTGTTTTTAATGCTAATTAATGTTGATGTTAATTTCCCGTACAGATTCAAACATGTCAAACCCAGATCCAAAAGTAAACGTTAACACGGACAGCAACCAGAATGTAAATCAAAAAGAATCTTCGCCACCAACCGGATCAGTATTGGATGCATTGAATTTCACCAATTCCTTATTGGCAATATTGATTGTATATGCCCTGTATAGACTATTCGGAAACAAGAATAGAAGAACCGAAGAAAGAGAACGTTTTATATTGCCAGATCCATTGCCAAAACATGATATGACACTTGAAGAATTACGTAAATACGATGGAAAGGGACCAGATAAACGTGTTTGTATTGCCATTTTGGGCCAAGTTTTCGATTGTACAAAAGGTTATGATTATTATGGGCCAGGCGGAGCGTACTCAACATTCGCCGGCCGCGATGCGAGCAGAGCATTAGCCAAATTCGATGTTATGGCAGTTAAAGATGAATGGGATGATATAAGTGATTTAGATCTGGGTGAAATGTCATCAGTACGAGAATGGTATGAACAATTTCGAGAAAAATATGATCTTGTTGGTCGTTTGGTCAGGTCCAAAGAAGAAATTTTGGAAAAACCAGATTTCGACGAAAATTTGTCATCAAATAAACAAATGGAAACAAATCAAGCATCTAGTGGAAAATCATCAACAGATGATAGTGAAATTGAAGTTATTAAAAGTGACGAATCCAGTAATGAAGCCACGATTCCTGCTGCTGCTAATACATCTATTTCCAATAAGAAAGTATCATTCATTGATGTGCCAGAACAAAAAAGCACAAAATCATCCGATTCATCTGACGATATTGAAGTTTTAGATAATTGAGAAATCTAAACAAAAAAAAAACAACTTCATGGAATCAAACAAACCTACAACAACAACGATTTCCGAGAAACTGAGGAACTGAGGAATACTCGTCTGACCTTATGATTACGCACCATTTAACAATTCTTGAAAACTACGATTTTCCTCCTTTTTTTTAAATACAAAGAATAAATTATATTGTCAATCAACTCTAAAACATTATTCCGAGATTGATTTTGAACGAAAAAAAGTTGTGCGAATTATAATGTAACCGATTATTATCAAATAAAAACAAAACGAACTTTTAAAAACATAATTTTCAATGTTTTCGGAAAGAATAAAAACATAATGTAACTGCATTTACTAAGACACCTGGAGCGCACATTTTTTTTGATCGTTTCTGTTTTTTGGTGTTGTTAGATTCTTGATTCTCGTGATTCTAAAGGTTGACCAATTTTTTTTTCAAAAGCTAAAATTTACTTCACAATAAATAACCATAAATCATGGACGACAATGCATATATGGAATTGGAAACACGTACATTGGTGGTACGGAATTTCGATTCCGAACAGACCACCAAAGAATTATTGGAAGAATTGTTTTCGAATTTTGGTCCTGTGAAAAAAATCGTTCTCAAATTTAATTTAGCCTACATTGAATATACTGATAAAAATTCAGTCGGATATGCCATGTGAGTTGAATTCTGTTTGAAAGAATCTGTTGAAATCAAACTTTTGTTCCAGGGCCATGTTGGCCGGAGTCTGTTTGCATGGAAGAAGATTGAATTTGCAGCCGAAAATCCGCCATTCTTCATTCTTTAAACACATGGATTCATTGCAACAGTTTTATTTTCATTGCAAAGATGATAAGAATTTTATGGACAAGTTTCTTAGCGAAGAACAAAAACAAGAAAAATCATCAATTGTGAATGATTATTTCAAATCTCATCATAAGAAAAAACGAATCGAAGAACGATTACGTCGATTCAGGAAACATTGTGATCCAATAGATTGTAATTTTGAATTTAATCCCTATTTTGGTAAAAATTTGATTGAACACGACTATGAAGATGATCGAGGAGGCGGTTACAATCATTCAAACTCGCCCCGAACTAATCGTCGTCATTACGAACCTCCTCCCTATCATCAAGATCATTCTAATGATTATCATAGACATAGACCAATAGAACCGCCTCCGCCACAAATACCTCCGCCCATGCCTCATCAGCCAAGCCAATTTCATGACAACAGGTATCCGCCCACAAACCAAGTGCATCGCATACCGTTTCCTGATTATCATTCCAATCATCCACCACCACCGTTATTGCAACCGCCTCAACCTTTCCATGGACACAATGATCGATATCCTGAACCATTTCAGCGAGAATTCGATCACCATCATCATCATCATCATCATCATCGAAGACATCATCCATATGCTTCGGATACTGGCCACCATCGCCAAAATCAAGGATGGCGACCAAACTATCGATGATAATGAATGCGACATTGATCGAGGACATTGATTTAAAACAACACCGAATTCCAATGTTACATGCTATGGTTGAGATGGCCTTCACCAAAAAAAAAAATTGTTTTTGTAAAAAATTAAAAATTGATTCCTTCACTTTGCAAAAAAAAGCTCCTTTGGTCATTATTATATGTTTGTTGGAAATGAAAAACACCATCATGATAATTCCTTGGAAGAGAACAGGATTTTTCCCATTGCTACTGCTGTTGCTGTGGTGGTCGGTCGGTTAGGATGTTGCTAAAATTAGCTTAATTTTTTTTTCTTGTCCAAGTCTTCACAAAAACGATAATAATAGAATCCCGATGTGTCCATGAAAACTCAAGTATCTCGCTTTTTATGATTATCATTATAATTCCCAGCTTGTTACACCACCACCGGTGTACCACCATTCTCGACCAAGTAAAGTAAGGCGGCCAATCCCGGGCTGGCCCCCTCCTGGTGCAACGCTTAGGAAGAGCGCATATTATATCTCTATAAATGGATTCCGGATAATCTAATCAAGTATCATTAGCATTGTTTTCTGTTGGCGTTGTTTAATTTGGATCATCATCATCATCATCAAAACATTCGTTGTTGGAAATTGTTGGATCCGCCAGGTATATGGTACACCAACATGCACAGGATAATGGATATATCTCCCTAATGAATGGAGACAACTTCCCAAAACCAACGGCCAACCATGGGAACAAGAGAAATTCGAGAGAAACACACCAACACACTGACAAACAAGCAAGCAAGCAAAAATAATAATAATATTTGTTTGGTGGAGACACGAAAAACAACAAGCATTTCCAAACGTTAATTATCTACTGAATTTCGCCACAATCTCCATTCGAAGACCACCACCACCACCACCATCGTCGTGGTTGCCATCATCAACATCGTACACAATTAGTATGAGCTTTCACTTTTTTTTCGTTCATATTTTCTCTTTCTCGATTTTCTTCTTCTTCTTCTTCATCATCATCTTCTCCTGTTTGTGTGCAAAAGATACACCACAAACGTTGGGTTACCTGTCTAAATGTGTAGACACGGTGTGTTTATGTGTGTGATGGATTGATTGTGTTGTGCTGTGTTCAATCGTTCTCACCAACACGAATCATTTGATGCCGTGATCTTGGAGAACCACCACCATCATCATCAACACCATTGGTCCATCGCACAAGGCTGGCAATGTAGCGAATCTTGTTAATCGAACCGCCATTGTGATTTGAATTTATCTTTCAAAGTTTTCTCTAGTTTGATCTATTTAAACCATCCGACGATAAATTCGATTATTAATATCATCAAGCATTTCCGCAAGCGCAAGTTCAATTTTCCCTGCTGTTCGCTAACATGATGGATCGAAGTTGGTTGCTTCCGTTGTTCTTGATTCTTGTTCACACCGTGACCAACGTCGTTATTGGCAATGGCCAAATGTTGGATCGTATTTCCAATAGTTCCAACCCGACTACAACATCATCTATGATGACCAGAGTCGCTCCAGAATCGTCGACGATCGGATCCGAACAGCACCACCATCCACAACAACAGAAGCCATTGAAATTTTTCTCAAATTATGACAAATTGAACATTTGGCTAAAACGTTTTAACGCACGATTTCAACCATTGATGAACAAATGTTTGCACACCAAATGTCAGGTAATTCTTGAAAATAAAAAAACAACAAATTTGACAAGCTACCGAAATCGCATCACCAATCCACTTGAAATGATGGATGATGGCTTGCGCCTAAAGATTGTAATTGAACGATTTCACTTTCAAACGAATCAAGCGCAATCCAAGTGCATTCGGTGCAGGGCGATTGTCGATAGTTATCGAATCATGACGACAATCGATTAATCGATTGATTTACGAATCCGGTTCCCGTGTGATCAAGTGGTAATCATTTGTTGTTTGTTTGTTTTGTTATTGTTGTGAACAGTGTTTGGCCGATCTCAATCATTTGGCAGCATTGGCCAATGTTACGAAATTGATCGAAAATCGTACCAGTACGGAACGTTTAAATTTGAAGGAACGAAGAAAATTGGCCACAATCCTGTTGGCAAACATTATCCGGTTGGATGGATACCAGCAAATACAAGCGTTCCGATGGTATCAGTGCAGATTATCCGGTATGTTGTTTTAACAAATTGAATTTGGATCTAGGAAATTTGTGATTTTTCTCGTTCGTTCTCTCTCTCACACGCCTGATTACATCGGGCCATGTTCTCATTATTATTGTTATAATATCGTTGATTTCTCTTCGCTATGCTTTACGCTAACTACCTGTTGCGTAAATGATATTCATTATCCTATACTTGGTAAATTGTTATGCACGCGTCGAATCGAATGATTCGATTGAGCCTAAAACCTTGAAATGGATATGGATATGTTTGTTTGTTTGTCTTTGAAAATAGACAAAAAATCATAATCATAACAATAAGAGCATAGTTGACCTTAATGGAACGAACTCCGAATGTTCATGGTGATTGGTGGGATTGTTGTTGGGATCGCCATTGCATAACGCGCGGGGCTTGATTAATTTTTTCCTACGGCCATTTTGAAATGTGGCTATTGGTTTTTTGGCCAGCGCGCGAAAATTTCGAACGAGCTGATCATGCGCACTGCAACGACGATGTAGCATTGTGAAATGTAGCGATTGGGTTTTTGGCGCGCTCTGGAAAACTTTTGAAACAAGCTGATCATGCGCACTGCAAAGATCTTCCATTGTAAAATGTAGCAATTGGTTTTTGGTTAGCGCGCGAAAATTTTCAAACGAACTAATCATGCGCACTGCGAACTAGGCTCCGTCTGCCGTGTGAATTTGATTCGAAATTTAATTTTCGGGATTTTGGTTGTTTTCCATCGTGCTTTTTCTTAAAAAATAATATTGACAACTTGTTTGGTTTTTGGATCACGTACAATTTCAAAATGATTAAAATCATGATATTTTCTCGATTCTTCAGCGGTTCTTAGCACGGTCGGTATGCATAGATCTTCGGTAACGAACACCATCCCGGTGGTATTCTCTTCGGTGCCACAATAATTAGAGCTTGAGAACACGGTCAAAACTTGCTGACCGGTAAAGTGATAATTGTAGCCACGATCCTTGGTGCACCGGAACTGGTGGCCACGTATCACCAAACGTAGATTGTTGGCTTCCAAAAACCGGATGGTGGCTTTTTCGGTGAATTTCGAACAATGTCCACCGCGTACTTTGTTCGAGAAAAACAATTGAGTGACGGAACCGGAACGGTTGTGGCTTTTCTTTTTTTCTTTGCTCCAAAATCTATTGGAAACCGGATCATTCCATAGCAATTCGCTCAATGCTGATTGATCTGGTGGGCAATGTTTCCTGGGAGTGAGATGATGTGGTTTAAGCGAAAAGCTAAGCTTATTCAATTGTTCAATGGTCCAGGTTTTTTTATTATTGAACGATTCGTTTGGTATGCCACCGTGGCAACAGAATATACCCTTTTTCTGTGTCTTGAAACGTATCACCACCGCCAATGGTAGATTTGTGAACACTTCATTGATTGATTTATAGATGAATTGATGCAAAATCTTATTCTTCACACCGGTATCATTATAGATACTGTCTATCAAGCACTTGAACCCGTATTTTTTGTTCACCTTTTCCACTTCATGATTGCCGCGCAACATCAATATCCGTTTCGGGTCCATCAGTTTGAGCACCATCAAAAATATCACCACCTCCAAACTTTTGGGACCACGGTCAACATAGTCACCGAGAAAAATGAACTTATGATCAGCGTACTTTTTCGAGGCTATATAACGTTTGTGTATGAAGAACATATCGTTCAGGTTACCGTGTATGTCGCCGAATATCAAACAATTCGGTTGGACGGTCAATATGACCGTTTCGGTAAGAAATTCTTCGATCGCTTGTCTGCATAGGATCGGTATAACGTAAGCCAACGAATCCCATAGCTGTTCGTCCAGCTCCTCTCTCCACTCCACAAAAGGATCGCTATTCTCCTTCAGATCGTACATCAAATCCATATAGGCTACAATATATTCGTATATTTTTTGCGCATCCACTTTTCGGTCCAAAAAATGCATATGACGTGCTTCCGGTTTCAGAAATCGTTCCGGATCCAAACTGGTGAATGCCAACGATGCAATGTTGGTACGATGGAATTCACGGATGATCTCTTCGTTGATCAACAGTTCGCTTGGTGCTTGGGTATCATCCAAAACGCTGATCGCCGCTTCTTCGATCAAACTCTCTTGATCTATATATTTTTGCTTACATCTTTCAAAATTATGCCGCAGCCTTTTCTTCGTGTATGATCGTTCCACTGGGCCCATTATTTTTTTACATTTGCTCGGCGAGAAGAATGGCGAAAAACATTTCGGATGGTCGGATTTTGGTATTCGAATTTTCTGCATTGATGTTTTACGGGAGGCAAATCTCGGCTGCGACGTTTTACGCGAGCCAATTTTCGACATCGATGTTTTACGCGAGTCAATTTTTGGCAGCGATGTTTTATGCGAGCCAACTTTCGGCATTGATGTTTTACGCGGGGCAACTCTCGAAGCAGACTTTGTCCGCGAACCAACTTTGGGAACGGACGTGCCCCTAGCAGCGATTTTGGCACCGGACTTAATCCCCTGAACGATTTTGGAACTGGACTTTGACTTCACCTCAGCCACGATTTTGGAATTGGACTTTGACTTTACCTCAGCCACTGATTTGGTACCGGACTTTATCCCGGGAGCATTTTTGGAACCGGATTTGGTTCCAGTAACAATTTTGGAACCGGATTTTGTTCCGGGAGCGATTTTGGAACCGGACTTTGTTCCAGTAGAAATTTTGGAAGCTAACCTCATCCCATTAATTATTTGGGATTGTAGATTTAACGCCGTTGCTTGACCACCGTTTTTATTAGGATTTGACTTGGAGTGCGGCGGTGGTGCGATTTTACCGATCGATCCGGCATGATTAACGATTTTGGCCATTGACGATGCTTTCATTTCAGGCGATGTTTTCGGTGATTGTGCCGATATTGCAGATGATAATGATGATTCTCTTGAACCGGAATGATGACTGAATACCTCCGATATAAGCTGGCTGTGCATTCTTTGCACATGTTCACTGCCAGTTAATTTCGTTCGGGATTTGCTTTGGCTTTTAGATTTGATGATCTTCGGTTTGGATTTTCCGTTCATACTTCTTGGAAATTTGAAGTTTTTTTCAACTTGCTTTTATCATAAAAACAAAACCCCTTCCGGTTCTAAGCTTCGTTTTTATTGTGTTGTGTTTCACTTTGGATAATTCGATTAACAGTAAATCAACAAACTAATTCCGTTCCGTTCTATTCAATTCTTGGCTTTTTTCACATAGCCGAATCGATTTGTCCAAGTATCAAGCAAATACCTGAAGATTACTATCCGGCCAATCGTGTTCAATTGTTATCGTTGTTGATGGCCGAAGTTGTCCAAAATAACACGTACACCTCGTTGTCGATATACTCGTACGAGTTCGTACAGAATCTTGATGAACTTCTGAGAAGATTAAATCGAAACCTGGTGTCAACACCCACGGTCAACAAGTGGTTTGGCCGAGAAAATTTGATCGCCGATCTGGACCATGTCAATGATCCGGATCCACTGGTCAAAGTGGAATCATTAGCATTGTTAATAGTCAATCGTTTGGTCAAAGGCGAAAATATCGAATTGTTTGAATCCAGATTTCTCCGAAACATTATCCAACACTATCCACCGGAAACCGCCTCCATGCGGAACCCCACCCAATCCACGGTGCACATGGATCGCTTGGGTTTTGCTCGGATGCTCAAAGATCTACATATTGGTGGCTTGATTGAGAATCCGGAAAATTCTCATCCGGAAGTGACACGGGAAATGGATCCAAGTTCCAAGTTTCTTGCTCAGCCGCATACCCATCATGTGGAGGTGGTGCCCGAAAATGAAACCATCCGGACGGAAAGGCGAATCGCTTTGAACAAAGCTCTGGAAGATGGAGAATGTTTGGATTATAAATTCTATTTGAACTATTTGAAACAAAATCCGCAGCTGTTGACCGAACAAGACATTGCCCAATTGGCGCCGATATTTTTGCAACAAATCGTTTCGAAATCTTGTGAACATTTCGATGTTGGCCAACTTCTGGATGAATCGAATCTGGATTATTCGAAACAAATTATTGGTTTGGGCGGAACATACGGTAAGTGCATAATTAGATTTAGGTACCATTTTTGCACTTGTTTCTAGTGAAATGTTGATTTCAAATAGTAGAAACTTTGATTCCACATTGACATTCAATTTTAATGTTTTTTCTCAAAAAACCAACGACTTCGTGGGCAGCCATAGGCTGCAGTATATTGGCTGTGGCCGCCATTAGCGCTTCATCGTTGTTTGGTGTTGTTCTGATACCATTCCTGAAAAGCAGAACCTATGCGTTGATGATCGACATGCTGATAGGTTTGGCGTTCGGATCAATGTCCGGCGATGCATTGTTCCATTTGATTCCTTCCGTGTTGGGCCTCCACGAGCACAAGATGGACAGCAACGGAAACCAACTGAATCACAGCGACAATCATCATCATGATGAACACGAACACCAATTTCTATGGAAAATGTTGGCCGTGTTGATATCAATCTATTTACTGTTCTTGTTCGAAGTGATCTCAAATTCCGTGGCCAAACTAAAGGTTTCTTGTCAACTAGCTCTCAAACCTAGAATCGAATTTGATTGGTTTAATTTAATTTTTTCCCGCCCTCAATTTCCGCAGAATAAAACCCCGCATGGTCCGCACAATCCGGACCATCAACATCACCACAGGAAAGTGGATCATCAAGGACATCATCATACACCAATCAGGCCAACGGATTCTGATTCAACCGCGAACACGTCATTCAAATCATCCCAAACATCGATCGGTATCGCCGAGAATCCTTATACGATCCAAAACGACAATAGCAAAAGCATCCTCAGTATAGATAGTAGTAATAGTGAGAGCAAAACCGACTTGCCATTGTCTACCTCCACTTCAAAATTGATGCACAACATTGGTTCACCTTTATGCTGCGGAATGACTTCACTGGCATTGATATTGTCCATCAGCGATTCCATACACAACCTGTTGGATGGCGTGGCCATAGGAATCTCGTTCTCCAGCAGTATTTCCAAGTAAATACCTTGAAAATACTAAATACCCTTTTCATCCTGAATTTGATCAATTCTTCCAATTCGAATTCCAAGAGGATTATCCACATCAATAGCGGTGTTTTGTCATGAGGTTCCGCATGAATTCGGTGATTTTGCCGTTATGCTATCCACCGGAATGTCGATAAAACGTGCGACTTGGGTGAATTTCCTATCAGCATTGACCTCATTCATTGGCCTGGCCATTGGGCTGCTACTAGGAACTTCGGAGCAAGCCAATCGGTGGGCGTTGGCCGTTTGCGCGGGACTGTTTCTTTACATTTCTCTATGCGATATGGTAAGTCGCTCAGCACATCATCAGTGGTTGCGACCAACTTGTTGAATATTTGAAAAAATTTGGGTCCTCTCTCTCTTTTTGTCCACCTCCTCCTCCTCCTCCTCCATGTATTCAACAGTTACCGGAACTGAAGGAAATGACCGAGCCGCCATTCACCTTTCAATGGTTGTTAACATTTTTATTCAAAAACCTGGGCATACTTCTTGGATACCTGTGCATGATATTGGTGGCATTGTTTGAAGATAAATTGAATTTTGCTTAGCCACCACAACCACCACCACCACCCACACTGACCCCTTACCCTTCACGAAGAATAATAAACATGGTCTCATCATACCAAGCAAGCAAGAATAATTTAAATATAAATTGGACGATAATAATAAATCTCAACGCAGCTTTTAAACGACCTCAAATGGGGGTTTATTGATAGAGTGTGTATAATTATTTTTAAAGAAGAATAGAGCCGCGATATAATTAAATTGTTTGGATTCGATGGATCCACCAGAATCCAGGCCTCAATTTTTAAAAAATGACATCGATGACTTTTCTGGTTTTAGGATCACGTTCCAATTCAAAATGATTGAATTCATGATATCTACCGGATTCTTCTGGTGTACGCAAAACGTTCGGCTCGCAAATATCCTCTGTAACATGCACCACACCGGTTGTGTTGTGTTCTGATCCACAATAATTGGAACTGCTGAACACTGTTAATATTTGATGGCCATCAAAATTATAAGCATAACCTTTCTCTTTGCTACACTTGAACTGATGGCCACGTATCACCAAGCGTAGATTATTGGCCTCCAGAAAACGATCGGATGCTTCGCTGGTGAACACTGAACAATGATTACCACGTTTCGGATTACGATAAAACAATTTAACACCATTATTTCTAGACTTGGATCTAGATTTGGACTTGGATTTCGATTTGGATCTAGGCTTAGACCTAGGTTTCACTCTGGACTTGGATCTGGGCTTAGATTTCAGGATTTTGGACTTGTTGCTAAAACTACTGCCAACACTGCTTGCTTTATTGTGCTGATGTTGTTGTTGCGGTGTTGGTGGTGGTGGTGGTGGAGGTGGAGGTGGTTGTTGTTGTTGTTTTCGCAGAAATTTTTTCGTGGCCGGATCATTCCAAAGCAATTCGCATAGGGCCGATTGTTCTTTGGGGCAATTACGTTTCGGTATCAAACTATGCGGTTTGTACATTCCTTGTAGACGGTTCAAATTTTCGATTGTCCATGGTTTATTGTTGTTGAACGATTCGTTGGGTATGCCACCATGACAGCAGAATATACCTTTCTTTTTCTTGAAACGTATCACCGCTGCCAATGGTAGATTGTTGAACACTTCATTGATTGATTTATAAATGAAACCATGCAAAACATTATTCTCAACATATGTGTCCGAGTAGATTTTCTCCACCAAACATTTGAATCCGTATTTCCTATTGACCTTGGTCACTTCATGATTACCACGTAATATCAGCACACGTTCTGGTTCCAACAATTTCCAAACGAACAAAAACACCACCACCTCCAAGCTTTTGGGCCCTCGATCAACATAATCACCGGTAAATATGAATTTAAAATCCGAATACTTTTTCTTTTGGTAAAAATTCTTATAAACATAATACAGATCGTTCAGGTTACCATGTATATCGCCAAACACCAAACAATCCGGTTCAGTGGTGACAATGATCGGATCCTTGGTCAAATATTCATCGATCAATTGCCGGCACACCAACGGGATCAGGTAGGCCAGTGCATCCCATAGTTGTTCATCAAGTTCCGTTCTCCAATCTGCAAACGGATCATTGCTTACGCTCAGATCGTAGAATGTTTCCAAATAGGTGACAAAGTAGGCAAACAGTTTCCTAACGTGCACTTCACGATTCAGGAAATGTTGATCGGGCCTGATCGGTGGCCGTAAAAATCGTTCCGGATCAAAACTGGTATTGACCAATGTGGCAATGTTATCTTTGTAGAATTCTCTGATGATCTCGTCGTTCACAATCAGCTCGTCTGTTGAATTGATCTCGTCCAAATCGGATATTTCCGCCTCTATAATCAGATTCTCTCTGTTCTTTTTATGCTTATATTTTTCATGATTATGGCGGCGACGTTTCCTAGATGTTGTTCTGCTGTTGTTTCTAGATTTAGATTTAGGATGCTTTTTCGAATGGCTCTTTTTCGATTTTCTCGATTTGGAACCGCTCGACATCCGCTGAACAGTTGATCCCGTATTCGCTGTTTCAACGGTACCGGATGGTCTGAACGCATCCGAAACCGATTTGCTTTTCGATATGCTTGATGATTTTAATACATTTGATTTTGACAAGCTACTTTTAGGCGAAATTTTCCTCGAAGCATAATGATGTAATGTTAAACTTTTCAATATTTTTGATTGATTTTCTTTTCTTCTAGAATTTCTTTCGGCATTCTTGCTACTGTTGCTTGATCGTTTTGATTTCATTGAATTTCATCGCCTGAGCGTATTAACTTAGCTAAACAAACTGACCATCTTAAGCGTTCCAATTTATATAGGTTTTTGTTCCAAACCAATCAGAACTTTCTATGTTCTAAATTGGATTAACTCTTTGTAACGTTCCAAAGCTTATTGAACACTTGTTGAACACTTGTTGAAAGCTTTTCGCGCGGTTGAAATTTTGAATTGTTTCCTAGCTTACTCCCTCTTGCGGCTACAATTTGATTCAAATTATCATCACGATGAATATGATGATATGATTGATATGTTTGACCGATGACAATCCTGCTCTTGCTCATTGAATCCTGTTGTCCAATCAATGATATGGAAATCATTCGTTCGCTGGCTCTCGTCTTGGATGGTCGCTTATTCGCTCGTTGGCTCTCGTCCTGGATGGTTGTTCTCTCTGGCTCTCGTCTTGGATGGTTCTTCTCTCTCTTTCTGGCTCTCGTCTTGGATGGAGTTTTGGATGTCCATGCGGTATGTCATTGACTTTTTTTTACCATTTCAGGCTTATTCAGGCTAAATTAGTTAGTTTAGCAACATTTTTTCTTTCTTTCTTTTCCCCAGTTAGTTCTTTGATTTGATCAACCTAGAATCAGAAATTTGTATCGTTTCATATTTTTGTTGATCAATCGCCAGTAGAATCGTCAGGATAGTTTCGTAGGAAATTAGCATGTAGTTTCAGCTAGTCAGTATTTTTCCAATCATGTCCGATTTTTTGTCCGATCGCCCCTCTAGGTCATCATCTCTTGCCCCCATTTTCCATTTAACTAACACACATTTTAGCTATTCATTCCTGCCGCCCGATGTTTTTTGTCAATTTTGTTCCCGATTTTTTCATCGTTCAAAATCCGAGTTGCCGCCACCTGTTGCTCAAACTGTCAAACCATGAAGATTATTTCTCGTTGAGACATGTGCTGCCATCTATTGAGGAAAATGAAAAATGTTAAATTTTGAATGAAATTATGATGGAAAATCATCGCTATTATGGACATCAACATTGCCTGCTCAAATTTTGAAGACTTGGACTTGGACTCGCATGCCCAACTCAAGTTACCATTATTGCCGAAAGGAGTCCATTTAAATTCGCGCTATTTTAGATAGTTTTTTTTCCAAATTTTGTCTTGGTTTACTTGGCATACTCAATATAGTATGCTAAGTACAACTAGAATAAAACAATTCATTTTCCAAATTTTGCCTTGGTTTACTTAGCATGCTTAATATAGTATGCTAAGTATAACTAGAATAAAACAAAACATTTTGTAAAATTTAAAACATCTTTATTATTACAATAAAAAATTAAAAATCAAAATATAAATAGTAAAAATGATTAAAAAACAAAGAAAAAAATATAGAAAGAGCAATCAGCTGATATTTTATAGGCTATCTAAAATGGCGGGAAAAAATTTTTTCAAAAACCAGGTTTTGGTAGAGATGCGCAGAAAACGTAATAGAAAAAATGCCTCACCCCTTTAGATTTCAGAAAAATTCAAGAGATTAATTATTTTAACCATACATTTCTTTGGAACCCCGAACACGAGGCGACAATGTTATTATCTGGTAGCATCTGGAGCCGTAAATGATAACCACGGATCTGAAAAACAAATGGTCAACTTACGTTATTAACACAGAAAAAATGGATGAGGATCCTTCTACTGGATTGGACCAACAAAGGGTGAAAAAAATCTTCGTTTAGATTTGGTGGACTGAAGGTTGATGTCTCCAGAAAAAACCAACCAGACCAGTTCCATACCAGAAATGGGAATAGTAAATTAGCTCCGTGTCCATTGTGGAACCGGGATATGGAACCCCGAATTGTTGATTGACCATCTTTAAGACTTAACTATATTCCAAATGAAAAAGAAATGCGAAAATATCAACAACAAATACAACTTACGGCACGAACATCCAAAACTCCAAACGAACACACGACCATCCAGGACGAGAGCCAACTTGCAAATGAACAAGGCATTGGTCTCGAATGACTTGATTATCAGTCGAACAAGTCCATTATAAAACTTGAGTCACTTGAGAAAATTCAAACGAAATTGGTCAACAGTTGTGCCACCTGTTGAGTAAAAGTGTAAGCTTTGATTGCAATTTTCACCCAACAGGTGGCAGCACTAAGACTGATGATTTTGAAATTTCTAATTTTCAAAAATTTTTCAAAAATCACATTTCGCGCAATTTTCAGAATTACCTTTCATTTTGAATACCCGAGAAAAAAATTCGATTTTACACTTTATTTTGTTGGAGAGAAAAAACTTTGATATTTAATAAAATTCGATTATACATTGTTTGATATTAAGATTTATCACAATTTTTTAAAAATTTTAAAATTTATATAAAGTGTATCTAAAAGAAAGTGCTCTGTTCGAATGATAATGAACAAGATGGTGATTATCACAAACACGGAAACCACTATCAAGGTGTTTTGTCTTTACTAATATTGGAATCATGCTTGGTAATCGAAGAAGATGATACTTCTTGAATGATTTGAAACCGGGAAAAATCCCTGACAACTTCATTGAAAGTATCGTCGCTTTGATTGCTAAGTTCATCGTTTCTCATTTCATCTTTCAGCTTTTTCAAACGTAAACTGGAAATTAAGGAAAGAATAAATCCAATCATTGAAATTGTAATCATTAACTACTATAATTGGACACATACACTGTGACAATATCGGCGCAAGCATTATCTAAGGCAATAGCCAGTGCATCTTCATTCTTGGCATTCTGGATGGTCGGATCGGCTCCACGTTTTAACAGCAAACAAACTTGTCTACGGTAAATGGGGGGGGGGTAAATCAATAAAAACAGATCAATTATATTAGTCTGATCGTGTGAGAAATGACAATACCCAGTGTTGGAATTCTTCGTGGCATGATGAAGTGGGGTACAACCATTATCATCTTGTACATTACATTTAGCTCCATTTAACATTAAGTATTCACAGGTGGTCATTGTTCCTTTGATAACTGCCTGGAACAATGGTGTCTTATTTTGATCGAACGGATTCTGCCAATTGATTGAAGCACCAGAAGCTAAGGCATAGGCCATTGCTTTTAGATCGCTCTGTGCAGATGCTTCATACAATAAAAGATTAAAATAGAATCCACACAAATCCATTTGATTTTTGTTATCATTTTTGGAAACATAATCAAATATTTTCGAATGAAAATTTCGAACATAATCGAAATCCGAATCAAAGATTTTCGTATTTAACTTCTCCACCGAATCAATCTGAACCTTTTTGTTCACAAATAGTTTATCAAGGTATTTGGATTTGATCCATTTAGTCCGTTGGCTACGGTCACTTTGAGGATTGATTTTATCGAAACACGTATCATGAGTATTATTTTTGTGTTGATCAGGCGAAGATCGTGATAAAAGATTTTCATTTTCTTGTTGCTCAACATTCAACGAGGAATCCAAACAGACAAATTCTTTGGATAAATCATCGGCATCTTTTGAATCGATAGAATTTTGCTGATGTTGGTTGTCTGATTCGTCCAACAATGGCCATCTGTATTCATAGATTTTATTGATGATAGTGTTGCCCAATCCAAGCATAACATTAACTTGTTCGATGTCCAATCGATCCAAAGTTAATGAACGAACTTTACTAACATGTACACCCAATGAACGATGAACACCGGAACATTCTATGCACAGCGTTATGCCCAGATTGATGCTGGCCCAAACCGGATCAATGCAACCACAATCTGCACATTTGTCATTGCCCGGTAAAGACAAGATTCGGGCACTGTCCGATTTTGGTGAAACGTGATTTGCCGCTGATATGTTGGCATTAGTAAAGATAGATGTCTGGATATTCGTGCTTGAATTGATTTGACTGGAGCTTCCATTACTATTGGACGAAATGTTGGTGCCTAAGGAATCCAAAGATGATGATTCCAAATAAGTAGAACTGTTTCGCTTTTCGCGAATGATCATTGTTGAATCTAAAGTGCGATTACTGCTATAAGCAGCATCGATACCCGCTTGTAAAGCTGCCAACCATTGTTGACAGGATTCTTCTGATTCTGCTTGTAGAATATGGACTTTGGTTGGTGAAACCACTTCGAAACAAAACCTTCGATCGGTTTCGAGAGCTGGCCGTGCATTGCAAAGACGCAAATCTTCCTCCATAACCACCAATTCTTTTTCATTGGATCTTTTCTGATAGACTAGTTGATGATTTTGAATGATGAACCAACGACGATTCCATGATTTGAATGTACTGGATGTTCTTTTGAAAAGATAACCTTCCAAACGAATCGCTTCACCATTACGGATGATCGGCGGCACTGTTTCATGTTGCTGAACCAAATGATGACGATTGCTAAGCGATTTTTCCAATTTATTACACTCGGCTCGCATTTTCGTTAGCTGACCATCAATTTCATTGTTGAAACTTTTCATATCATCGAATGTTTCGTAAGCTTGATGAAAATGAGTACCATAAGCATTGTTTAACGATAATAATGAATCAAGTACGATAACTCTTCGGCGATGGACGAACAATGTCAATTGTGCAACATAATCTAAAGTTAAATGTTGAAAACAAGATTTGGTGGCAGTCAACATGTTGCATGCTTCTTTCCATTCTGTTTGCTTATTTTTCGGTATCTGTGAGTGTCTGGTGAATACCAGATCAAGGTCATCGCTTCGTTTTTGGAAACGTTTTTTCAATTCTTTGATGGTTCCAATATCATTCTGGAGAACCGTTGAAAAGTTTTCATAGAATTTTTGATGATGTTGCTCATTTAGGTTGTTTTCAAATTGATTAATTTCATACATGGGTTCGATAAAACGTTGAACCGAGTTTCTCATCTCAGGTTCTTCATTGAAACAATGAGATAGATTCAGTAGTGATGATAGAAAAGTCCTAAAGAAAATTGCGTTATTAAAAGAGTTTTTAAAGTTTCGAAAATTTTGGCTTACTGTTTGGCTTTGTAGAGCACTCTACCAGCTTCAATCATGGTGGAACATTGTTTGAGAACCTCAGAAATGGTTCTTTCGAAGAGATCCATTTGTGATTCATATTTGTCCAATGTGATTCTGTAACGAATTCCAATTAGAATTAAGAATAAAGATTGAACCAAAAAAGTAAATAAACAAAATACCTGAATTGTGGCGAATCCCGTAGTGATTCCACTGGATCAACGATAGTATTCATCGTTCGAAATCCAATGCGGATAGATTTGTTTCAAGATGTTGAATAATGATGATGATGGTGATGCAAATAAAACAAGAAAATCTCAAGAAACCAAGTTGAACAAACGGCTTTCAATGATAAGAAGGCAAAACTTTGTTTATCCGTTGTTGTTGTTGTTGTTCAGACATAAGGAAAAGATGATCAAGCCGCTTGGTTTAATGAATTTCCATTAAATTATTGCTGAAATCATCATTATCATCATCATCGGCGTATCGATTAAAAACAAGACAAATTTTGAAATACTGATTGATTATTGGTTGAATTGATAGTGATTAGTTGGTCCAACCACACAGCTGATTATTATTATTATTATTATTGTTGTTGTTATTTTATCAATTTCTGGAAATACGGTTTGGACATCGCATTGTATCGTATTTGGGATGGTTCTGTTTTATTGATATTATTATTATTATTATTATTTGACAAATGTTTTCACCCAATTTATCGAAAAATTATCATTAAAACCAGAGGCCGACGACTGAACTACTTCAATTATGCGTGATGGTGTGTGTGTGTGTGCATAATTCATGCATAGGACATTGACAATGGCAATGGTTTTGGCTGTGAAGAATAATCATCGACAACAACAACATCATTATTCATTTTCTACCTTGTTGTTCTGTGTCGTTGTCTTCTTGTGGCCTAAACAACGAGAGCCACAAGTGACAAAAGTATGAGATGATTGCACCAAGGAAATCAACCGGATTACAACATCGAAGAGACGGGAACGCACATATACACAGGCAGACAACACACTTTACCACAACTAAAATGCATCGCATACACACAATGAGATTATGTCTTCTTTTTAGAAGCGAAAAAAAGGCTCGTACAATTCAAAAATAACGTACACTCAGCGCCATCTGGTGTCGCTGAAAACAACTTGAAAAATAAATTTTTTTTAAAGAAAATCTCCCCAACTCCCCACTAATGTTCGTTTCAAAAATACAATATTTGAATTGAATCAATTTTGAAATTTATTCAAGATTGCATCAAGATCTTTTTTTTGATTCGCACACAAATTTAAAAAAAAAATGAATCTTCATCATTGTTGTAACAAATTTTATAATTATTTCAATAATAATTCCTTTTTGTTTTTCGCAAATATAAATTTCATGATCATAATTTTCAAAAACATCATTTCATCGTTCAATCATCGGCATTATTCAAAATTTAAAAAAAATAGCTATCTCTCTCACTCGCTTGCTGGCATGTGTAAACATGTATCAATGGGTGTGTGTGTGGAAAAAAATTGGAACATAATCTTCATCGTTCAATAAATTGAATGCGTGTGTGTGTTTGTCATTTTTTTTGTTATTTCTGGTTGTGTTTGTGATTTCAGAAAATATGAATTTATCATTTTTTAAAAAAAAGCCTATATAAAAAAATTTTCAATGTTTTTTCTTGTTTTTTGTTGTTGGCTTATTGTTTAATTATTAATTGAAACTCAAGTTCAATTTATGTTGTAATGAAACAATTGTAAATAAAAAAATTTAAATAAAAAGAAAAAGAATATTCTCTCCTTTTTTTGCATCCGCGCTGTGTGTTGTTTCAATTGGTAGCGTTTTTGCAAGCAATAATAGCCTCCTCGTCGACGGCAGCCATCACAGTGACCTGAAAATGAATTATCAACAATACTCGTTAGTCATCATCATGCAGCATGGTTGCGTTTCGATTACAACCCTGAGATGTTGTGTGAATAAAAAACTTACGATGACAGTATTGTCGTCTTTGCCGAATTCTTCACGAATTTTTTGACCAAGTTCTCCCTCTGGAAGACGAAGATCATCACGTGTGTCACCTTTATCGTTCATGAGAGTGACAAAGCCATCATCGCTCACATCAATAAGCTAAGAATCAAGAACCAAAAGTAGTAGATTAATACTAGGGCTATAATAATTATAATTTTGAATGGAAAACTTACTTGGAAATCATTACGATTAACATTTGGAACATCAATGTTGTGTGTTGAGGGGCAAATATCTTCATATTTTTTATTGGTAAAAATATCTAAACCAACAAGATGAACTTTAGCGTGGCCATGCTTGCCAGTCTTTGAAGTGCTCATTTCCATAACTTTGCACGGGCGACCTTTGATCATGACAAAACCGTTTTTACGAAGCGATGAACATTGTACAGGATAGGTTTTTGATGCACCAGCATTAGCGGCTGAATAATCTTCACCTTCATCCATGATTGCGAGAAATAATCTAAGCTAAAAAAAACTGATGTTCACCGAAAATGAGAAACAAGTTCCGAAAAGCTTGGATTATTATTCAAAATATTTTTCAACAACAAAAAATCAAATCGAATTTCAAAAATATTTTAATGGAACTAAATCAAGAACACCAAGCATCAAATTGGTTCAACAATTTGATTGAATTATTCTACTTACCGGTAACCGAGTGAATGCAAAAAAAATTCAACGAGACAACCAACAAATGAACACACACCACACATACACAGGTTTAACTAAAACTATAATATAACAAGGATTCAAAATGGGCAAATTTCTTCTGGAACCGAGACCAACCAGCACCATACATTCACACAAACACACGCACGCCAAACTTTAAGCACAAAGAAATGAAAAAAAAAATACACACACACACGCACACTTACAATGCTCAATGCCGATATACAAAATGATGATGTTGATGATGATGATGATGATTGGAGAATTGTAAAGAAAATAAAATAGAAAGAAGAACGGTGTGAGAAGCAGCAGATAGTAGTGAAGATATATAATTTGGGTATTATATATTTGGTTGAAGAACACTGTGAAAGCGACGGCGTGGTAATTTTTTTTTTTTTGGTCTTCTTGTAATCCACAGAGGAGAGGGAGAGAAGCAAAACGTATGCAAGTGATTCGGCAGAGAGACGTTGTATTTCTTCAACAAATGAAGACGAGCAAATAACACGTTTTCAACTCTATTGCCAATACAGCTAATGAGCAAGAGAGTGTGCACTGTAGCCAAAAATGTGCATGTGTGTGTGTGTGCGAGGTGCAGCAGCAGCAGCAGCAGCCGAAAGAGGAAGAGACAGAACACGCACCATGGTCTGGTGATGAACACCTAAATCGATTGTCAACTATCGATTGTTTTTTTGATGTTCATTAACAGGAAATTCAGTTACGAAACCAGCGTAATCGTAATAGATCATCAAATTTTCTCTGATTGGATTCAAATTAACAATTTTTTCATATGTTATCAATTTCAAATTTGGTTTGATTTTTATCGAGAACCCCCAATGATCGAATGATTGGTTCTTGAATGATCCTGATTTTCGTTGATTGAACCTTCAAATTCAAAGAACAGGGCGCCACATCGGTTTCCTTTCGCCTTTCATAGAGGTCGTTTTCGAGAAAAAAATGTATTTTTAAACATCCAATGATACGTTTATTAGCTCACAAAATTTCAACAGAACAAATCAGAACATGAAAACATCTAATAACAGGTTAACAGGTTATTCATTTGGAATCTACTTATTATTATTATTATTATTATTAGGATTGTAGAAATCCGACAAATGATTCGAGCTAAAACCTAAGGGTAGTAGTTCTTCAATGGTCAACGTCTTGTATTCCCCATTTGGCTTGGACAGTATTACGATTGTATCTTTGCCAAACTATTTGAGTGAGAGAGAGAGGAGAAGAAGAGCATGTATTAATCATACAAAATATTAATAGCGTAGTTATATGGATGAGGATACCTCAAATATGAATTGGCGACATGATCCACAGGGTGAACAGAAATCGTCCAGGTTGGATGTAACGGAGATTGCTTTGAATTCGCGCTTGCCTTCCGATACGGCCTTCACCAAGGCGGTCCGTTCCGCACAGACACATCCAGTGTAGGCAGAATTTTCCACATTACAACCTGTAACCAGTAAAAATACACACACATTTAATACTCGATACTGATAGAATCAAATTGAAATCAACCGGTATAGATGGATCCGTCCACGCAAAGCAATGCACAGCCAACCGGAAATCGACTGTATGGACAATAGGCATGTTGCATTGATTGACGAGCATTACGGATCAGCTCCTGGATTTGGTCGGGCTCCATATCTTGTCAAAAATGGCTCGAATGAATTTCGCTCAATAATAATAACATTAATATTCGAGCCAAACATTCAACAAATGAAATGTAATGAATGTTTATGTTCCCAATTAAATAGCGCTGCGCACTTTATCATGTAATTTGATCGTGTGCATGAATTTTGATTATATAATACTTGTTGGCATCTAAATTGACATTGACCTAAATATTTTTTTGAGGTGGTGGCCCAGCAAACATGGAAACTAGGAAACCGATTTTGTTGTTTTTTTTTTTGGTTTTAAAATTTATTGAAACACATTGGCTAAAAGAGATTGATGATCAATCGTATTATAGTATTCATAATATTAATTGTTACACTCAAATGACAAACATTCTAATGAGATTCGGGTCAATTTCCAAAGGAAAAAAAATGAAATGAAATACAACAAAATTCGGAAGAAAAAAGCTTTTCGGATCAAGTAATGGTAGCAGTATCGCATAATAATAAACGACAAATAAAAATCAATCAATCAATAAAATTGATTAGGCTCGATAATAGAAAAAAAAGGATAAATTGAAGAGAACAAAAAGAAAATATGAAATAAGAAGCCACAAAAATAAAATAAAATTGTATCGAAAACAAGAAGATTAAAATGTGTTTGTGTGTGTGATTGTTACAAAAAAAATATGAAACCGATTCCGGTTTAAATTAAATTAAATAAGCATAATTAATAATAATCATTAAATCATTGCATGATTCATCACACTTTCCAAGAGAGAGACACGTGGAGGGGAAAAAATTGTAGCAATTTTATCTTCTTATCAATTAATTTATTTAATTTTTGAAACATCGAAGCTTTCGTTTCGTTGGTTTTGATTGTGCGAGCAACAAGTTCCAAATCACAGCCGAACACTCGTGGAAAATTCGCATTTGACATCTTCGGTCCCCCCCTGTTCGGTTCGGTTTAATGATTTGATTCGATCCATCAATCAATCAATCAATCAATCAAAACAAATTGAAAAAAAAATAAAAAAATAAAAATAAAAACACAAAAAAATTATATAAAATCAAATCAAATTGAGATTCTTTTAATCGGAGCTTTTAGGTTTTGATGATAAACGATAAATCATAAACACTTCATTCATTATTGGTTGGTATTCGATGCAAAACTTCGTCCAATAATTGTAGGGCCCGATGCAAATGGATTTCAATCCAACAAGGTGTTTCTTTAATTGTTTTCCGGGGATAATCTGGACCCCAACCTTTTACAAACGATAATCTTAATATGCATAATCTACGTAGATCATCCACACCGATTCCAGAGGAAGCGGTTGTCGGGAATGCTACAAAAAAATATAAATTGTTAAAAATTAGGAACTTGAAATTTTTTTTTTCGTTCAACTTTACCCAAATTGGATCCCTGCACCCCACGTACAGCAGCAGCGCGTGCTTTGGCAATATTATGAGCATCATTCGATTGTTGTTCCATTTGACGATAACATTGTTTCAGATCAAATACTTTGATATAAGTTTGTGGGTATATTTTGTGGACGGCATCTCCCGGTTGACGACCGGCTTCTCGATCCAGATAGTAACTTTGAAGAAAAACTGAATGATCTGACAGACAGCGAAGATAGACATCACCTTCACCTTGAAGATCAAGTTTCACTCCTAAAAATTTCAAAAAAATTATAACCATTTCGTCATCATCAGAATTTCATCAAAAAATCTTACCTTTGCCAATATGAAGACGAGCCTTTTCGCTGGACTCGGCACGATGAACATTGGATAGTGCGCCCAAACAAAAACGATTCCCTCCGCTGGGATCAACATAACCGTCAATGGTAACTGAATTAAAACTTGAGGGCACTTTGAATGTTTCACCAACATGTTGATCAAGCTCAAAATAAGCTATCGAACACCAATATTCTGGCAATGGTTGATTAGATAATGCTGGTTGTGGCATATGCTGAGAAATACTGGCAGTACTGCTACGGGACATTAATTGAGATTCGTTTATATCTTGTGGCCAATATTCTGTATATGAAGCCAGTGGTCCAGCATTAGCATCACCATTATGTGCTAAATGTTCACTACTGTTGGTTAAATCCGAAGCACCAGAATAGGACATGTTCGATGATGGAGGCATTTGGGCAGCTGTTTGGTTAGTATGATGGTTTGCAATTTGAGGAACAATTTTCGGATGTATATGAGCAGCGTTAGCATTAGCCGAATTGGCTTGTATTGGGCTTGTTGAATTTTGTCCATTATTGATTAATTGTGATGGTAATGGATCTATTTCGGTTTTGATTTTGATATTTGATTGTTGTGGATTATAATCAGAAATATTCGTACTAGTGGATGGTCGATTTGGATCATTGTTATAATGTGCTGGTTGAGCATAATGCGATGTGGATGGCAGATATGAGTTTTTGTCAGATTTGACGATAGGATTTTGTTGAGGATAATGTTGCACAACATTCGATACTGAGGAGCCTAATGAAAATTTATCATCAAAAAAAAAAAATATATCGAAAAAAATCGTTTATTACCTGGAACAAGATAATCATTATTCAACGCTGGTTGATTATCATCTTCGCTGCTGGTCAATGTAAGACCAGACAAATCCAAAGCAGGCGACACTACACGTTCATAATGGTAAGGATTGACGCAAACAAAATCGCATTTCAATTCAAAAGCATATTGACCTGTGGTAAAAAATATCAAATTGATTGGTTGGTATTTATGATTGAAAATTTGATGTGATCAAATTCACTTACATGTTTTGACGTGTTTTAATTCATTCTTGTGAAGATCTGGCCAACGCCAAATACGAGCATAGATCACATGAGGGAATCCTTTTCTTCCAGCCACTTGTAATCGTCCATCCAATGTCCTTTGTATTGTCACACATTTGGTCGGTATTGAACCATTGGTTGTAATGGCCGTGATCAATGAATCAAGTTCTTCACGTTTCTCTTTTAATTTTTTCACAAGCGATTCTATTGCTCGTTTGGCGAAATTTTCCGGTTCACCACCTTGTCTGTGGCACATTAATGAATGAACAATCGAGTGACAAGCATCCGCCGAGGTAGGTCTGGTTGACGGCAGTGTTGATGATGATGATGATGATGATGCTCCAGCATTGGGTGCAGCATTATTATTGGAAACATTTGGTGATTGAAATGAATTTGTTGGATGCACTACAGGCATGCATTTATTGAGAATGTTCATCTGCAATGACATTTGATTATTGTTGTTGCCCATCTGATGACTAGTTGTTCCGGTTGTACCCGGGTACATAACATTCGGATGGGGCATTTTCAATACTGCACTGGGCATCGGCAATGGACCATTACCAGCAGCAGACAATGGATCATTCATCATGTTTACATTGGCCGAAATGGACAATGCATGTTGCAAAGATTGAGCACCGCTGGTTGCGTGCAAAGACATTTCAATCAAATTTTAATTTTTCTTTTTTTCTTGCTTTCTTCGTTTTCTGTTTTTATCGCTGATACAGGTGAAGCCAAGACAGGTTTCCAGAATATCGAAATCACATTAGTTCAACACACACACAATGGAATTTGGATGAGAAATTAATTTTTGGACATGCAAGAAAACAATGCAAATTTCTCTACGCAATATTCGATGATGATGGTGGTGATATATAAAATGAGAAGGAATTTTTTTTTATTATTATTATTATTATGATGATGATGATGATGATGATGGTAAGGAGGAGGATAACACCAACATTGTTATAACAAGACAAACAAACGCCAAAAATTAACAGAGCGAGAGTGAAAACCAAGAGAAATAAAGAGGTTTAGCATATAACTGCAAAGCCTCACGCACACACACAACAATGTTCGATGTGATAGTGGTATTGGCGTCAAGAAGGCCAAAGCGATGAACGACTTCGAATCCCGATACATCGATGTTGCAGACGCGTTTTCGTTTCGACCAAATTGA